>JAPCYS010000380.1:0-33889 GCA_028641055.1 Alopecurus myosuroides
CTCTTAGGGACTTAGCCATCTATCTTCTGATTGATCCCTTCCTACGAGGGCAGGAGAGCCCTTCTTATACCGGCACTTGTGAAAGATCATCTTCCGTTTTGATAATTGATCACAACATAACTTAAGGACTAATCTTTATTTTAAGTATATGCAGGGTCTATTTGTACCTTACAGTATGCCCGATAATCTCCATAATATTCTTAAGAGCATCGAGATAATTCTCCAAAGGAAAAGAGCTCGAAAAGACAAGTTTGGGAAACAATTCTCCAGGCAGCAGTAGTACCGGTGAAACCACCGGTAGTACCGCCCCCTATTGTTTCCCAGCACAGCCCCAGGAGGGAGCATCCGGTAGGGGTACCGATGGTACCTTCGCCAAAACCACCTTCGGGTGGCTCACGGAGGAACCTACAGCGGTGGTCACTGGTGGTACAGGTGGGCGGAACCTCCGGTGTTCCCACCGGTACCTCCGCCCATTCAACTGGCCTACAGCGAGCCGATTGCCACTGGCGGAGCTGCCGGTGTTGGTTTCGCTAAAACCACGTTCGGTTGCCACATCGCGGAGGCCAGGGCGGAACCCACCGGTAGTACCGGTGGAGGTACTTCCGGTGTTCCCACCGGTAACTCCGTGCCTGGGGAACCAGCTAAGGGGAAGTGGATCCACGCGGGCTCTAGACAAAGAAGACCACTGGTAGTACCGGTGGAAACACCGGTACCTCCAGTGCTGCATAGGCTGCCCAACAGCCAGATTTGGGGAAGGGGTATTTAAAGCCCTTCCCTTACCTCTTAAATGCCAAGCTTCACACACTCTCTCTCTTAGCCATTAATGCGAGCTTCAACCTCCTATATATCCCTCTCCAACCACCCAATCACCCCATAACTTTGTGGAGAGCTAGAGGATACCTAGATCCATGATTCCACCAAAGGAATTGCAAATTCATCCACCACATCCTAGTACATCTAGAATCCTACTTGAGGCCTAGAAACCTTAGTAGATCTCGTGCTTGGAGCTTCCACCTTATTGCAAAGAAGCTTCAGATTGTTTGAGAGCCTCCATCCATTTTGTGAGTGTCCTCAACCTTGTGTAAAGGTTTGGTCAACGCCTTCAAGTTGACCTCATAGTGGAAACAAGGAGAATAAGGTGTGCACATCCGTGCTATTGGGGAGTGTATAGGTGGCTCCCTGTGACGCCCCGAGATCGGGCACTATGCAGATTTCAGCATTTCCGCCAAAATCCACATAATAACCGATTCCAGGTTGCCACTTGTGATAACATTACAACAGTTCACGAATAATCCACAACAACAACAGAGGAGGTATATACAAGACGACTCAAACGAGTCAAGAATACAACTGATATAATACAAAGATTGAAATAACAGCGGAAGAAGCAACATAGTGTCCGACTACGGACAAGATACAAATTGGAGTAAGAGTCCTGAAGATAACCGATGGCGTCCAATCCCTGCCCAGGCCAAGCCGGAGGGATTCCCAAGCTAACGTCGTCAGACTTCAAACCTGTTGACTGCAATGTGGAATATGCAGCCACGAAATGGATTCGTGGGTCAGTACTATTAAGTACTGGCAAGTGGATAAACCATACTCACAAGATACCAGCGTAACCAATCATCACAAGATACAAATACTTTGGGTACAACGGAAAGGAAGGGATTATTGCAAAGAAGCGGCAGCGGGCTGCACTAACTAACTACAGAGACGCGCTACAACATCCGGCTAAAAGAAAGGGATAAGTTAGCGCGACAAAACCAACTATAACTACTCACCAAACAATACCCATCCAGGGTTACCCCCTACTAAGGAAGAAACCCAAGGAAACTCACACGGTTGATTAAGGTGACATTCATTTTTATGGTGGAGGTAATCTATATTACTAGTCAAGTTATCATCGTTAAGTGTAAGTTGTCTGAGTACTTGTTAGCCAGCACTTTCACCAAGTCATCCATAACCGCGGACAACACGGCTTCTCGAGAAGATTAACCCTGCAGGGATGCACCAATTTGGCCGTACACGTAAGAATGACCCGCCAGATGGAAAGGCCCTTCCACCAAGCGAGGCACTCAACACAACCCAACTCTTCTTCGCATCAAGCCCAAAGAACCACGTGCTGTGCGTGCGCGGCTAATCGAGCCCCCACGAAGAAAAGGGGGGACCTCATAGCACTGGAAGACCACGCCGCCCTAAATGCCGACTACAAAAGTTCCACCCTGGCGCCAAGGGTTCGCACCTGCATATGCATGTGTCAAATGGAAAGCCCGAACTAAGTGTGGCGATTTGGACGAGATGCGAATCGAATCAGAATTGCGGGGGGGCGCCCATACACGCTTCCCACATGCGGTTAGTGCGCTCATCATGGATCGGAGGACAAGACCCTTTTCCTAATTAAGTTCGACACTAGCAGGCCTCAAAACCACGCCGGGCCTCCTGCCGGTGCCTTATCATCAAATTATTATTACCCAAAACATTAACATGTTGTTGATTAAGTTGAAACCCAACTATCAAACTAAACAGGTGATAAGACGAACAACAAGACTTGAGCGCAAACAACACTAAGCATGCAACTACGACACGAGGGCCAACAAGGTAAACAAACAACATGTAATAGGAAGTGGAAGGAAGGCTATATCATGGTTGCAAGTTAAACATATGATAGGATCGAGACACAAGCATCGAATCATAAGCTAGAATAAAGGCAACGGGAAGAATCGGTAACAAGTGATGAAAGACAGCCATAGGTAGCAAGTGAGTATACTTGCCTGGAATCCAGCAAGTAGAGGTACATCCGAAGAACTTGTCGGTGCTCACATCATCTCAACGTCCTATCCGCGGAGAAGCAACGAACTAGAACAAACACCGGATGCAACAATTACTTCTACGGCAAAAGATCCAGCATGATCAAGATATGGATGCATGATATGCGGGGATGCAACTTAACCAATTTAAGTTGAGACAAAAGCCCAACATTTAATTAGGAAGGTTTAAGTTATTTATCTAACCATCAATATTAAATGTTGTTTATCATGGAAAACAAAATAATAGATGAGCTAAACCAAATTAAATGGAATAGGGACCAATTTAATTGAGCACCCCAACACATTCCATGTTTGTTATTTAGGTGAACATGCATAACCCTAGTAAGATGCAATATGGAAGATGCAAACAAAAGCATGGATGGCATATTAATATTCTATGCATTTTTCTGGTTGGAAAGCATATTTTATTTGTTGAATTTGGATTTAAAATGAGCAAGTTATGAATTTGGCAATTTAAATGAATAATTTTAATGAATTGAATTAGTGCAGCAATTTTAAATGTCCAAAACAGGGAACAAAGTGGATATTTGGAAAGATCATGAAATTTGGGATGGAATACATATAAAAATTGTATGATTTGGAGTTGTGGTTTGAAAGATAGGGCCAAAAGACGTTTAGGGGTGTTCCTGGAATTTGCAGGGACCTGCTTGTGATGGAAACAGTGCGTGGAGGGGCTTCGGTGCAAAAACCAGAGAGACCGGGGGCCTGGGTGCGAAATTACAGATCCAGATCTGGATCTGGTCAGATTCCACCCGGAGCAGATCCAGCCAGAGAGGCTGGCGGGTGGGGCTCACGCTAGCGTGGCGTTGACTAGGCGCTGTGGAGACACGGTGGCATCCTGGGTCAATGACCGGTGGGGCTGGCTCCCGTGCGATAAATCTGAAAAAAAGGGTGGAGGCAATTTGCCTCGCGAGGGATCAAACCCGGGTCTCCAGGGTGCGGGACGGGGCACGCAGCCACTGGGTTGTTGCGTGTTTGGTGATGATATATGGAACCAAGGGACTATGAAACAGAGGTTGGGCGCTAACTGAACTTTCACATGAAAGATTCAGACTTCCGAACGGAACTCGACGGGGACAGAAAAATTGCGGCCGGAGATGACCAGATCGGGGCAGCGCGTGACCGTGCGGCTCGAAGGCTCGCACCAGAGCAAGGGGGGATGAGGAGAGGTCCAGGGCGATGCTCACCGTGGGCATCGCCTCATCGCAGTACTGGAAGAGGAGGATGGCTCGGGGAGGGTCGACCTGATGGAGAAGCGGGCGTCGACAACTGCACGTGGGGAAGAAGAAGTCGATGGCGCCGGGCTCCTGCTGTCTCCTCGTGCCGACCAAGGAGACGCAGACGAAGAGGGAGATGCCCCGTTTCCATTCCCGCGGGAAACGGGGCCCGAAGATGACCACCGCACCGACTCCACCACCTCCAACTTCCGTCCATGGTGACTGCTTCCTGGGGTTCAGAAATTCAGAAAGGGGGGAAAAGACAGAGAAGAATTCGGGATCCAGGAGCGGGGAAGGAAGGAGGAAGGGAGTGGGTAGGGTTTGGTGGGGGGAGAGGGAGATTGCGTGGAGGAGGGGAAGATCAGGAGGAGGGAGCGGGGCAGGTGGGATGCTTTTCTGCTTTTGGCGTGGACAGCGACAGGAGCTCGACCACGCCCTCCTCGTGCCTGTACGGAGGAGAGGGAAAGAGGTGTGTGGGCTGGGGCCTGCTGGGGTGGTAGGTGGGCCGGTTGGCCTGCCTCCCCCAGAGGTTCCTTTTATTTATTTTTTGTAAGAGAAGAGGGAGAGAAAAATAGACTTTGGGGGACTTTTAAAACTCAGAAAAATATGAGGTTAATTTTGATGGATTTAGAATTGAAAATGCCCACTTATACAATGTTTTGTTTCCCAAATTTTCAAAGTTGGTACTGATTTGAAATTTGAACTGAATTTGGATGAATTTCACATTACTTGCTTTAATTAAAATTTGGACAAATGGATGGTTTTGTAAATTCAAACTTGGAGAACCCTTTTGACATACATTTGTTTGTAACATGTTTTAAACCCATTGGAACATACCAAGTATGAACCAAGTGGTGGGATTTGAATTTGAATTCAAGTTGAAAACAACTGGAAACACCAGAAAACAAGATGGAAACACATGCCAATGCAAATGATGCATGATGCAATGCAATGCCAAATGAAAAACAAGCAATTCTATTTGAGGGAAAACCCCCGGGTGTTACACTCCCCACCTCTCCAACATAGACGTACTTCTCTTTGAGAAGGAATTACAGGAAACATATCCTTGTCTCTTTGTTTACACTTGTGGTTTATATTGTTACATTTCGTTTTACTTATGTTGTGTATCATATCTTGTATGACATAGGTTGGTCACATGCACATCTAGAGAACCTTGTATTACTTGTTTAGCCCAAACTAAAAAGGGAAAGAAGAAAAATTGGTAGTCAACCTATTCACCCCACCTCTAGTTGACCATAGTGCACTTTCAATTGGTATCAGAGCCTCGGCTCTTACTAAGGGCTTAAGCGCCTAAGAGTATAATGGTCAATGAAAGTGAGCTCGACGCTTGTAATGCGGAAACTGCCAAAATGACCAACACTATAACTAACCTACAAGAAACGGTTGGAACTATCCAAGCCGAATTGTCCATGGTTAGCTCTAGTGTTGGATCGGAGGTTTCTAGCATAAAGAAGATGTTGGAGGCCATGATGGGGGAAAACCAAGGAGTCCGAGGAACCTCCCTCCACCGACGATGATGTTAGCTCGGATGATGATTCCATTTCGTAAATCTCCAAAATGGAAGCTAACATTGCTTTAGCCAAGGCAAAAGACGATAAAAAGGCCAAAAGCGGTGGGAGTTCCGAAGGTTCCAAGTCTCAAACGGCTAATGGTTCAGGGTCTAACTCAAGAGTTCCACCACCTGCCAATTATGACTCTATTCATCCCATTGCTACTATACCACACATTCTAAATATTGGACTTCCTCCCATGCTTAACACTAATGAATTTTCTTCTTGGACGTTCGATATGGAGTCTCATATTTCCGGCTCTTGCACCGCCTTGTGGAGAAGTGTTCTCCATGGATTCCATCCTCATGATGCAAGAAACCTGACGCCAAGAGAGGATATTGAATTTCAACTCAACAAGACCGCTCTTGTTACTTGACACCTTGTTCCAAGAAAATGCTAGCATCCAATCCTCCAAGTATGATGTGGCACTTGACAAGTCCAAGAACTTCGTCATGCTAGAAGATGAAAGTCCCAAGGAGCTATATAGAAGAGTTGTCACCCTTGCCAACCAATTGAGGGACTTTGGGAAAGAGGAAATCTCTGATGAGTGGATCAAGAGGAAGTTTGCCAAGGCCATAACTCCTTTTGAGAAGAACTTGTCCACTAGCATCCGAACAAGAGCGGACGACAATTCACTCAACTCCATTGGATTTCTTAGTGAGTTCATAGCCATATCCCTATATCACAAGACTGCGTATGATGCTCTCGCCCGCTCTAGAAGAATGGGGAATTCACCCAACCTCGCCTTGAAGTCTAAGGCGATTGCTCGGATAGAAGAAGTTGATGAGGATGATGAGGATGGAGAGGACTATGAAGACACATACAAGGGTTCTCACAAGTGTATTACTCTTGCCATGCATGGCTATTGGAAGAGATGGGAGGCTCATAAGGCCGGTTCTCCTAGACCCTCGAGAAACAAGATCTACAAGAAGAAGGGGGAACGGCCAAGGACATGCTATAGTTGTGGACGTGCAAATCACTTCGTCAAAGAGTGTCCTTTTGAGCCAAGAGAAGAGAATGAAGGCAAGCTTGTTCGGAAGGACAAGACCAAAGCTCCACAAAACAAGAACCTTGCTAGAAGAGTCCCAAGGGCTCTATATGTTCGAGAAGGGCCCGCATTGGAAACATACTATTTTGGAGATGAAGGAGAAGATGAATTTGTACGTGTGGCCCGCGTCGCCATAGCTACATCTTCCTATTCATCGGTCTCTCTATTCGAATCCCCCAATGAGAAGGCATTGATCAGACCTACATGTCTCATGGCAAAAGCCACCGCGGTGATACCTTCCACCTCCAAGCCTATTTCAATCAGTCCTCCCTCATTATTGGATTGTGTTGAAAATATTGTTGATGATGAGGAGGAGGCCAAGAATATAGGCTTTTGGTTGTCTAGTCTTGAAGGTGAAACCAAACAAAAGGTAAAGGCCCTTTTGAGGAAACTTGATGATGCTAACTCTCTTATAGATTAGAAGGAAGAGATCATCATGACCTTGGATAGTTATGGTGGTGGTCATGAGAAAAATGACAAGGAGCTTGTAGAAGCTCTTGAGAAAGAAAGATCCATGAGAGCCTCTCTTTAAGAGAGAATATCTAGTCTAGAAGAGAACTATGCTTTTAGTGTTTCCAAACTTAGGAAGGATAATGAAAACTCTCTTGCTCTACTTAAAACTTTTGAAGAAGAAGAGTTTAATCTAGGAATGGCTCATGAGAGACTTGTTGAGCGTCATGGAAAATCAGAAAAGGAGTTCGTGTCTCTTAAAGAAATTCATGACAAACTCACCACATCTCGGAATAAGCTTCTAGCTCAACAATCTAATAAGCAAGTGATACCTTCCTATAATAGCATTGTTATCATACCTGCCACTTGCACTACTACTAACATTGTAGGAAGAGAGAAAATTCTCAATGATGCCATAAGCTCTCTAGGAGCTAAGAAATGGAAGGAAGGGCTTGGCTTTGTTGCCAAGTCAAAGAAAAAGACCAAGAATGTCACCTCTTACTCTCGAAATGTTGTCTTTGTGAAAGAGGGATAGGTTACCAAGGAGAAGAAGACCAACACCATTGTGGGTGGTGATACCTCTAGGGGGAGCATCACTCAAAATGACTTTGCCGGAAAATATAATCCCTCTTATGTTCTTATGAAATCTAGAGATGGTCATGTTTATGCTAAATATGTTGGTAATTATTATGGTGATGATTATCATTGGACTATTTGGGTTCCTAAGACCCTTGTTACTAACAAAATAGGACCCATTGAAGGATGGGTATCTAAATCAAGAAGTTGATCTCTTGTAGGGAAGTGCTTCCGGGCCGGGTAGATGGACGGTGGATAGTGATGCATCCCAACATATGACCGGAAGCAATGACGCAATGAGTAATCTTGAACCTCCATCACCTCATCTCAATTGCGTCACTATTGGTGAAATTTCCGAGCTTAAGGTATTAGGATGAGGCAAGGTGGCTATCTCAAATGATTTGTCAATTGAGAATGTTCTCCTTGTTGAGTCCCTTGGTTATAATTTGATGTCCGTTTTTAACTTGCAAATTGTGGGTTTACCTCATTCTTCAATAAAGAGTATGTGATTTTAACTTGGGAAACAACTCTTAAAGTAGCATTTGTTGGGTTTGTCGAGAACGACATGTATGTAGGGGACTTCTCTAAAGGATACACATGTGCCACGACATGGCTAATGGCTAAAGTTGACGTGGGTTAGCTTTGGCACCGCCGGCTAGCCCACACAAATATTAGGATGTTGCATGACCTTCAAAGTGGCAATCATGTTCTAGGACTAACCAAGTCTAAGTTTGCTAAAGATCGTGTGTGTAGCTCTTGTGCCTTTGGGAAGCAACATGGAGAATTCCACCCAACCAAGACCACCATCTCCACTACAAGAATTCTTGAGCTAATTCATTTGGATCTCTTTGGTCCACTCTCCTGTGATAGTCTCGGAGGAAAGAAGTATTGCTTGGTGATAGTGGATGATTACTCAATATATTGTTGGGTGTATTTCTTCAAGAGAAAGAGTGAGACTCAAAAGAGAGTCATCGAGTTCATCACTTTAGTTGAGCGCCAACATAATGCTTCCTTATTGGCCATCCGGAGTGATAATGTCTCAGAGTTCAAGAATTATACCGTTGAGGGTTTTCTTAGTGAAGAGGGAATTTCTCATCAATATTCCACTCCCTATACCCCTCAACAAAATGGTGTAGCGGAAAGGAGGAACCATACGTTGATAGATGCGGCTAGGACTATGATTGCGGAGTTTTCTTAGCTTTATAACTTTTGGGCCGAAGCCGTCTCTACCGCTTGTCATGGTACCAACCAGTTATATCTTTGCAAGATCTTGAACAAGACTCCATGTGAGATTCTCACGGGCAAGAAGCCGTACGTATCTTACTTCAAAGTCTTCAGTTGCAAGTGCTTCATTCGCAAGAAAGGTAAACGCTTGTCAAAGTTTGAGACCAAATCTTATGAGGGTATCTTTGTTGGCTATGCCAAAAATTCTCACGCCTATAGAGTCTACAACAAGCCCACCGTAAAAGTTGAAGAAGCTATAGACGTGGTGTTTGATGAGGATAACGGCTCCCAAGGGGGGCGTATAGATCATGGTGTTGTAGGAGATGCAATTCCTCCCATCGTCATAAGAAGAATGGGGAGTGGTGATATAATCCCCATTGAGGGTTACCGGATGACGGAGGGAGAAGGACTATGCCCCACTCATGTGGATCCATTGACTACACCCATTGATACACAAGCTACCCAAGAAGATGCACCAATCCCTCAAGCTAATGATCAAGTTCAAGCAAGTTATCAAGGCCAAGCTAATGATCAAGGTCAAGCAAGTGAACAAGGGCAAGCTACTCATCAAGGTCATGATCAAGGTCCTATCATTGTTGAAAGAGCTCAACCTAGTGGTGATCCTTAACCCATTGATGATCGAGTCCAAGATGAAGATGGACATGACTCCAATGAAGAAAGTGATTCTCAACAAATATCCAAGGAATCTTTGGAGGAAATGCTAGCTCGTAGAGCAACGAGAAGGCTAGAAAATCTTGAACGAGCGGGTCACATGGAGGACAAGATTCTTGGGCAAGTTCATGGAAGGGTTGTCACTAGGAAGCAATTGGCGGATTTTAGCAAGTCTCATGCTTTTGTCTCTTTCATTGGGCCCAAGAAAGTCTATGAAGCTCTCGAAGATCAAGATTGGCTTAAAGCCATGCATGATGAACTCAACAACTTCAAGTGCAACAAGGTTTGGAAGTTAGTGTCAAGACCCAAGGATTGCAAGAATGTTATTGGCACCAAATGGGTGTTCAAGAACAAGCAAGACAAAGATGGTATCGTCATTCACAACAAGGCAAGATTGGTGGCTCAAGGGTTTTCTCAAGTCGAAGGTGTTGATTCGGTGAAATATTTTCCCCCGTAGCTCGTCTTGAATCTATTCGCATCTTACTCGCTTATAAATCTCATCATAATTTCAAGCTACAACAAATGGATGTTAAGAGTGCTTTCCTAAATGGTCCCATTAATGGGTTAGTATATGTCAAGCAACCTCCGGGTTTCGAGGATCCCAACCACCCCGATTATGTCTATAAACTCGATAAGGCGCTCTATGGACTTGAACAAGCTCCACGTGCGTGGTACGGGCACCTTAAAGAGTTTTTAGTGGATCGTGGGTTTAATGTCAGTTTAATCAATCCCACCCTGTTTACCAAGACGGTTGGAGGTGACTTGTTCATATGCCAACTTTATGTGGATGACATAATTTTTGGGTCTACTAACACTTTGTTCAATGAAGAGTTTTGCAAGCTTATGGCTGATAGGTTTGAGATGTCTATGATGGGAGAATTGGAGTAGTTCCTTGGCTTTGAAGTGAATCAATATCATGAAGGAACCTTCATAAAACAAGCAAATTGAACCCAAGACATGCTCAAGAGATTCAATATGCATGATGCCAAGCCTATGAAGACTCCCATGTTCACAACCCTTGACTTGAAACCCGATCCGAATGGTAAAGAGGTAGAGCAAAAGGTATACCTCTCCATGATTGGATCTTTGCCTTACCTTTGTGCATCTAGACCGGATATCATGTATAGCGTAGGTAAATGTGCAAGGTTTCAAGCCTCTCCGAGGCAAAGTCATTTGGAAGCGGATAAACGAATCTTTCGACATTTAGTTCATACCCCAAATTTTAGTCTTTGGTATCCCAAGGGTACAAGTTTTCAGCTTATTGGGTATTCGGATGCGGATTATGCGGGAGAGAAGACAGATAGGAAGTCTACATCCGGGGTTGCCAATTCCTTGGTCGCTCCTTGGTGTGTTGGTCTTCTAAGAAGACAAATTGCATTGCTATCTCCACCACCGAGGCCGAGTACATCTCCGCGGAAAGTTGTTGTGCTCAATTTCTTTGGATGAGGCAAACCTTGAAGGATTATGGTGTCAATCTTGACAAAGTGCCTCTTCTTTGTGACAATGAGAGTGCAATCAAGATCGCATACAACCCCGTTCTTCATTCCAAGACGAAGCACATTGAGATCCGTCATCATTTTATTCGGGATTATGTTGAGAAGGGCGACATTGATCTCTCATATGTATCAACCAAAGATCAACTGGTGGATATCTTCACGAAGGCCCTTGATGAACCAAGATTTCGAGCTTTCAGGAATGAACTAAATGTCATCGATTCGTCCAACTTCACTTGAGACCTTTTATAAGTACCTTAACTATACATGCTATTAGGTTTGGATGTAGGCATGGACATAAGGGAGAATCACTCAACTCATGAGTGATCACTCCTCTTATTATGCGCAAATCAATTCATCATTGCATATCTAGTCATTTTGTGACTTATTGTGCTTAATTGTCAGTAGTACTCTTGGACCCAAGATACATCTTCGTGGTGCCAAAGTACACACTCAAACATGGTGGCTACGGCCACCGACTTCCTACTTAAGGAGTTGGTTTCATTTGGCTCTTTCACGTGCATACTATTATCCCCCTCGGCAAATTGCGCAAGTTCGGGTTTTTCCTCATTGCATCTTGCAAACTTACATCTAATATTGAATCTCGTATGACAGTTCCATTTTTCCAACCCAAGCCTCCTTTCCCCAAAAGCCCATTTCCATCTCGATGCCTTTGTTTTTCTGGTCTTGGCGCGCAGAAATTGGGTCGAGCGGAACCTCCGGTGAGACCACCGGTAGCTCCGATGTGTCTGTACTACCGGTGCCCCACCGGTACTACCGCTGGTGCGGAATTTTCGCCCAACGGATCTGTACCACACCGCACCGTGTAGACAGGGAGCGGTACCTCTGGTGTTTCTATCGATAGTACCACTCGCTGCGGTTCTATGAGGATAACCCTAGGCCAAGCCAGGGAAGGGATCTTTAGATCTCACTTCCCCCCCCCCCACTCGCCCCAACTCCTCCTCCTCACAAACGTCTCCGCCCCAACCTCTCCGCCGTCGGGATGAGCGTCTCCACCGTCGGGAGGCCCCCTCCTAGCCTTGGAACACTCCGTGGATCTTCCTCCTCCTCCAATCTTCACCATGGATATGGGTACATTGCTCCCTCTCTCTCCCATCTCGTTGACGGACGGAGATGCACTAGGAGCACCATGTTCTTCGTATTTAGGCATATGGAGTAGGGATTCGCGAGTACATACCCTAGAAATTTAGGTTCTGACCACTAGGCACGAATTACTTTGATTACTAGGTTTTCTTGTTGTACCTATGCTCCTATCTCGTTGTTATTCCTCTCTAGTGTTCACCACTCTTGATTTCTTTGATTTGTGCGTATTAAAAACTTGGGCATTCTCTCTTCACCGTTCTTTTCTGTCTACCTCTCTTTCATAGATGCATCTGGTTCAAGGGGAGGTCGTTCCAAGAAGATGGGTGGTCGCAAGACACCACGCGTAGATGAGATTGAAGAAGCTTTGGATTCCTCTCAACCCAAGAGAAAACCCAGATTCCCTGATCCAGAAAAGACTCTCCCTTGGAAAGCGAAATCTGCATCTCAAGTATTCGAGACTGTCTTTCTTGCTAATCGTCATGAGAATCCGTACATCATTGATCGGGACCGCTTGATGCCACAGTTTCAGGGACGTGATCCTCGCTTTCACACCGTCTTCCAAGGACAGATCTACAAGGAGATCCTCATGAGGAAGCCCAAGGACAATGTGGCTGATACGTCACAAACGTATCCTTAATTTCTGATGTTCCATGTTGTTTTCTTATTGTTTCCCACATGTTTGCTATACACTTTATGTCATTTTTATCGATTTTCCGGACTAACCTATTGACAAGATTCCACAAAGCCAGTTCCCTGTTTTCTGCTATTTTTAGGTTCAGAAAAGTTGTTCTGGAAATATTCTCGAAATTGGAAAATTCGAAGTCCGTAAATCTTAGAATTCCCGAAGGTTCCACGGAGTCCCGAAGAGACCTGGAGGGGGGATCAGGGGGCCCACACCATAGGTCAGCGCCCCCCCTTGGCCGCGTCGGGGGATGGTGTGGGGCCCCCAGGACTCCATCGCCTTTGCCCTTTCACCTATTTAATCCCCTCGAGACATAAACCCTAGAGATATCCCACTTTTCCCCGAAAAACACCCGAGGCCGCCGTCACCGTCATCCCGAGATCGGGAGGGTTCTGGAGCTCTCCCCGGCACCATGCCGGAGGGGGAAATCATCACCGGAGTGGTCTACACCACCATGCCCTCCTCCGAAGTGATGTGTGAGTAGTTCATCCTTGGACTACGGGTCCATAGCAGTAGCTAGATGGTTGTTCTCTCCACTTTGTACCTCATGTTTAGATCTTGTGAGCTGCCTAACATGATCAAGATAATCTTTATGTAATGCTACATGTTGTGTTTACTGGGATCTGATGAATGTTGAATGCTATGTCTTCTGATTATCAATCTATCATGTTATCTTCATGATTATGTTATTTATGATCTTGTATGCTCTCTGTTATTAGTAGATGCTCTGGCCAAGTAGATGCTAGTAACTCCAAGAGGGAGTATTTATACTCGATAGTGGGTTCATGCCTCCTTTTCATCTGTGCTCGAGTGACAGAAACATGACGGATGGAGGATGTGTTGTTGCCATTAGGGAGAAAACAACAATGCTTTGTCTAAGGATGATGTTATTATTTACATTACACACTTTTCTTACTGCGATTATCTGTTGCTTGCAACTTAATACCCAACATTTGTTCGGATGATATTCGGAGGGTGGATTTTTAGTCATAGATGCAGTTGGATAACAGTCTATGTATCTTGTTGTAATGCCCGCATGAATCACATAGTAATCTTTATGTCTTGCATATGCACTATGGTTCATCCTTCATTTATGTCAATTTCCTTCACCACACATGTTATTTATCTTTCACGGAGAGACACCACTAGTGAACTGTGGACCCCGGTCCTTTTTCCTCATACTGATAAATCACCTACTGCTTTCATACTGCTCTCGTACTGTTCCTACTGTTTTCCTACTTTTTCCACACCATACGTTTAACCTCTTTGTATTCAGCAAATCCGGTGAGATTGACAACCTCACTGCTTCGTTGGGGCAAACTGATTTGATTGTGTTGTGTAAGTTCCACGTTTCTTCTGAACCGGTAGTGCGCCCTGCCATCTCAGCTGCTTCACCTTCTGAAGTTACTCCTTCATCCTACTGGTCAATTCAACCTTGGTCTATTTCTGAGGGAAAACTTGCCGCTGCACTCTTCATACCTTCCTCTTGGGGTCTCCCAACGAACGTGTGATCACATGCATCAGTGGCCTCTCAACATGCTATTGATCTTGATCACATGGAAAGGAAGCCAAACTATTTTGATGAAGCTATTGAGATTGTTTATGCTTTTGGTCTTCGTCCCATCATGAAGGTGCAAAAATATTATGACGAGGGGCTTGTGTGTGAATTCTTGGCCACCGTTCACCTTGCAAATGAAACCGTGTGTCACATCATTTGGATGAAAAAAGGGGAAAATTTCACTCTCAAGTGGTCCGAAGTGGGTATCCTTCTCGGTGGCTATCCGGATCATGGCCCTTTTGCCGATAGCCTTGAGTATTGTCGGATATATACCAAATAGGGGTATATAAGATGGTAGATAAAGTGCCGGATTACCAGGGTGGCCTAAGTGGTAGTGGGCTCAGGTCCATTAGGCGGCCCAGTAACCCGATTCTAGAAGAACCCGGATCACGGCCCAGGTGATCTGGCTTGGAGGAGAAGACAGATTCCTTGCTTTCCAGGTTACGAGTTACCGTAGTCCTCTAGGTTTCCTATTCTGTAAGCCCTAATACGACTATTATATAAAGCCGGACGGGAGATAGATTAAACAAGGAACGAATAACAGAGAAGCTCTACGCCAACTCGCCGAGAAGCTCATCCTCGTCGAGTAGCTTAGATCTAAACCCTCACACTGTAACCCTGTTTACGGGCTTTAGTCCTGATTAGTGAGAAGTGCAGGAGTAGGCACGTCGTACTATCGCGACGTACCGAACCTGGGTAAATCCTGTGTTCTGTGTTCACCACGCGATCCCGTTACCCCACGTCTCTACCGTAGTCTCATGGCACCCCCGTCTATGAAAACTACTACGATGTCTCGACAGTTGGCGCCTACCGTGGGGCAAACGACGTCAGGCGTGAAGTTCCGATCTGGGATACTTGGCGGAATCGGAAGATCAATCACTGTCGGAAGCTTGGAGTTCGACAACGACGTCGGGCGCTTCCTCGACAACGGATCCTACATACCGGCGCAAAACCACCTGGTAAGTGCCTGCGTGTTACCGATAGGATCTGCTAACATCTTTATCGGACTAACTGCAGAAGCAATGGGGTTTTGCGGTGGAAGCAAGTTTATCCCACCCGTCCTATACCCAGTCGAAGATGACTATGATACCGGATTCTGCTCAGGTCGCCGACAAAAAAGTGACTTACACTTTATCGGCATGGTTAAGTCCGAAATCGCCGAAAACACGGATGACGGAAATCCCGTGCAAGAGGCAGACAACAATACACCCGTCGCAGAGACGGAAGACCCGATACCCGTCACAGAGACGGAAGACCCCACACCCACGGATGTGGAAGATCCGACATCCGTCAACAGGACGACGAACTCGGAAGCTGACTCAGGTTTAGCCGCTATCGAGGCAAGATTAGAGTCGGAAACCGGATCGGACGATTTCGATTCCGAAGATGAGGACGACTTCGAAAAGAAAGTTAAGTCCTTTCATGAGGGATTCCATGAAGTTCTAATGGCGAAACCGGCTGATACCACGGACGCCGGCAGCCAGGAAAGCCCTAAAACCCCTCCGCCAGAGGAAGAGAGAGAAGACGGAGAAACTTCTCCGGTATTCCCCAATGTCAAGGAGATGACAGAAGATGAACCTGTCAAAAAACCTCCCTCTTCCAAGAAAAAGCACCGTGCTGCTAAGAAACTCCAATACAAAATCCGGAAGAAAAAATCAGCCGATCTCGCTGATGAAAACCTGGAAGTAGGAGACGCTAGCAGAACAAAGCATGCGGAGAAGAAATACAAAGAAATCACTGCTCCGCCAATGACGGAACAGGAAGAGCAAGAGCTATTGCAAACACCAGTGGGACCAGACGAGCCCCCTGAGATGCTGGAAGCCAGGAGGTAAGCTTTCCAACGGCAACAGCAACATCTACTCAGATCTCGGCAGCATCTCCAACAAACCCATAATGACATCAAAATCATGAAGGAAGAAATAGAGGAGTACGAGAGAAAGAATAGATCCGCGTTAAAACCTACTAGGTTACCCGGAATCGCAAGACCGGAAGAACTGCCGCCAAAAGAAAGGTTCCATAACCCATCTTGGCAAAAGCAGGTAAACGGCAAAGATGCCAAGGGCGAACCAATATACAAGACCGCAGCAGAAAACGCGGAAGCAGCGTTCGCGATTCTTAACAACGATCTGTACTCCAACGGGGAAAAACTCCAAGGGGTATATGCTTTCCTAGGAAAAGCATTGCAACAACAACAGCGCGCCCAAGAGCGATCAGGGAGGCTGCACGATAACTCCGCCCTATGCAAAACAGCTACTTGCACTGCTGGAGCACCTGGACCGGAAGAACCCGGAGATTCAGACAACTCAAAGGATAAAAAAGAGGATCCGAGAAAAGACAAGAAAAACCCCGACAACCGGGATGCAGCGTCCCCCATCTCCCGATCCCATGACAAACCCGAACGAACCCCATGATCGGGAAGACAAACACCGGAACGACGGCAAAATAATGCCACCTCCGAGAAACCCAGCTGAAAAAGCTGGAAGATACGATATACCTCACAGGCGTGAGAGATCCCGGACACCTCCTAAGGACAAAGAAAGGCACAGGAGCAGAACTCCGCCTAATACAAAAGGGCGTGACCACGGAAGAGACAGAAATAACCCCGGAAAAGCGCGTTCGCGCAACAATGGAAGAGAAAGGAGAAGATCCCCTTCTGTCCATTCAGCCGGAAGATATTCTGCACACATTGACAGAGCAGAAAAGGATGATCTATACTTTGGTCCTAAGTGTTTTACTGACAGGATCCGAAGAATAACGCTGCATTCTGGCTTTGCCAAGGTCGGTCCAACGTACTAGAAATACACCGGCAGCACAAACCCGGATACCTGGCTCTCGGATTACTATACAGCCGTCCAGATCAACAATGGGACAGACTTGGAAGCTGTCAAGTTTCTTCCCCTAATGTTGTTGGACGGAGCCAGAGATTGGATCAATGGATTACCATCAAGAACTATCGACAGCTGGGACGATATGGCTAGAGTATTCACTCAGCATTTCCGGGGAATGTACAAACGCCCGAACAGCATCAACCAGCTAAACCGTTGCACGCAATTTGAGGATGAACCATACGTGGATTTCATCTCCAGATGGACAGCAATGAAGAATAGTTGCTCTGGAGTAACTGACGTACAAGCAATGCATGCTTTCGTCAATGGCCTAAAACCCGGACTCGTACCGTTCATGGTTGGTTCCAAAAAGCACAAAGACCTCGGATCTATGCTTACAACCGCCAATGAGCATGCTGCAGCCGAAGACGACATCAGAGCAAGAGGAGGCAATATCGAATCACTGATACTTGCCAAGAAAACCCCTCATTCTGACAAAAAAGGAACTCCAGAAATAACGACGAAACCCAAAGAGGTCAACATAGCCTTTGGAGGAGAAAAGGGAAACAAGTGGAAAGGACGCAACCCAGATCCAATCAACTACACTCCAGAGGAGTGGGAGAGGATTAAGTCGGAACCTTGTGTTCACCACTCGCAATTTGGGAAACCCACCCATACAAACGCGCAATGCCGGCTGAATAAGCACATGAAAGGTAGTGCAGGATCCGGAGGTAAGGGGAAGGGTTCCAAAAGGAAACCCGCCAAACAAAAGCGAGAAGCTGACAAAGAAGACAGTGAATCGGACACTGACGAAAAAATCCAGGAACAACAGCGTAAGGGCGAACCCAAATTTCCGAGAGTTGATGGAGAAGCAATGTTAACTTTCTTAGCAACCCCATAAGCAAAGGTGGCCAAAAGAACACTTCGAGAAATAAATGCGGTTGTTCCGGCAACCCCCGAAATTCTTGAAGTACTCCAACACACCGATAATCTGGGATCAGTCTGATCATCCCGGAAATATCCCTGAACCCGGCACACAAGCTCTTGTTGTAAGCCCTATTGTTCAAAACACTAGGCTAAGAAGAGTCTGATGGATGGAGGATCCAGCATTAATATAATGTACCTGGATACACTGAAGCATCTGAAGATTTCCGAGTCTCAGCTCAACTACAGCAACATACGCTTCCATGGCATTGTTCCTGGCAGGCAAGCACGATCCCTAGGAGAAATTTCCTAAATGTCACCTTCGGAGACAAAGATCACTTCGGCAGGAAAAAGTATCCTTCGAAGTAGTGCCGTTCGAGAGCGTGTATCACACAATACTCGGACGTCCAGCTTTCGCCAAATTCATGGCAAGATCTTGTTATATCTATAACAAGCTGAAGATGCCAAGACCTAAGGGAGGAGTAATCACTATAGCCGGTGATTTCAAGCTGGCAAACGAGTTGGAAAAAGAAAACGCCCTTTGCGCTCAGAGAGTCATAGCAAAGGAAGAACTGAAGGAATTAGCCAAGGAGGTATCGCCGTCAGAAATGCCGACAGGAAAAGAAACCCGGAAGCCAACAGATAGCTTCAAGGCGTCCGAGAATACAAGACAGGTAATCCTAGATCCCAAAGATCCGACAAAATTTGTCGTCGTAGGGACTGGGATGACTGACAAATAGGAAGGCGAGCTCATCAAGTTCCTCCGTGAGAACTGGGATATTTTTGCCTGGTGTCCAGCTGACATGCCAGGTGTACCCAGGGAACTTGCTGAGCACCAACTCAAGGTTATTCCTGGATCAAAACCCGTCAAACAAGGTCTCCGTCGATTTGACGGAAGAAGACGGAAGGCTATTGGCAAGGAAATTATCCGGCTTTTAGCAGCGGATTTCATCAAGGAAGTAATCCATACTGACTGGTCCGCAAATCCGGTATTAGTACCGAAGAAAGACACTACTGCTCTTAGAATGTGTATAGATTACACATGTTTGAACAAGTTGTGTCCAAAAGATAGG
The DNA here is from genome assembly GCA_028641055.1 of Alopecurus myosuroides. Taxonomy (NCBI): domain Eukaryota; kingdom Viridiplantae; phylum Streptophyta; class Magnoliopsida; order Poales; family Poaceae; genus Alopecurus; species Alopecurus myosuroides. The sequence goes on from JAPCYS010000380.1 coordinate 19,246, forward strand.
TTCGCGCTACCGCGAATCGATCAAATAATAGACGCCACTGCAGGCTCTGAACTTTTATGCTTTTTGGATGCATACTCCGGGTACCAAATACGCATGAAAAAGGAAGATCAAATCAAGACTTCTTTTATAACCCCGTACGGGACGTACTATTATGTAACCATGCCGTTCGGCCTGAAGAACGCAGGTGCAACATACCAGTGTTGCATGCAACGTTGTTTGCATAGCCAGATTGGCAAAAATGTCCATGTTTACATGGACGATATTGCTGTCGTAACCAAGGAAAAAGATACACTCCTTGAGGATTTGCGAGAAACTTTCGAAAACTTGCGCACCTACAAGATGAAGTTGAATCCATCTAAGTGCGTATTCGGGGTTCCCTCAGGAAAACTTATGGGTTTCATCGTTTCTCACAGAGGAATAGAAGTTAACCCGGAAAAGATCAAGGCAATCTTGAACATCACAAAACCTACCTGCGTCAAAGATGTCCAAAGATTGACGGGTTCTGCCGCAGCCGTCAGCAGATTTATTAGTCGGCTAGGGGATAAAGCCTTACCACTCTACAAGCTGCTGAAAAAATCCGACAAGTTCGAATGGACAGAAGAGGCCGATGCGGCGCTGACCCAGTTGAAGGAAACCTTGATAAAAGCTCCGATTTTGGCATCGCCAAAAGACGAAGAACCCATGTTATTATACCTTACGGCTACAAATCGGGTTATTAGTGCGGTAATCGTTGTGGAGCGGATAAAGGAAGAACAAAGCATACCAGATCAACATCCGGTATATTACATAAGCGAAGTTTTTTCCGAGTCAAAACAAAGGTACCCACACTACCAGAAACTGGCGTATGGTGTATTTTTCGCATCTAGAAAATTGCGCCATTACTTCCAAGGGCATTCCATAACAGTGGTTAGTAAAGCACCACTAGGAGACATTATAAACAATGCGGAGGCAACCGGCCGAGTAGCCAAATGGGGCATTGAGCTGGCAGCCTTCGACATTAAGTACCAGCCAAGGACGGCCATAAAATCCCAAGTTTTGGCAGACTTTGTTGCCGACTGGACGGAAGCAATGGAAAAAAAACCGATGACAGAGTCCGAGTACTGGATCATGCACTTTGACAGATCCAAGATGAAGGAAGGAGCTGGGGCTGGCGTAGTCTTAAAATCTCCTAAGGGAGACACAATGGAGTACGTGTTGCAAATACACTTCAACGCCAGTAATAACGTGGAAGAATACGAAGCTCTGCTTCATGGCTTGCATATTGCAAAAGGAATAGGAGTAAAGCGCATCTTGTGCTATGGCGACTCGGATTTGGTGCAGCATCAACTCAACCAAACCTGGGAGGCAAAAAGCCCTATAATGGCCGAATATCGGAGAACGGTAGACGAGTTCGCCATCTGTTTCTTTGGATTCGAGGTCCTTCACATCAAAAGGGAGGAAAATTGGAACGCGGATGCACTAGCCCGCATGGGATCAGAAAGGGTAAAAACCTTACCACCAGGGGTATTCGTTCAGCACTTACATGAGCCGTCCATAAAAGGTGGAGACGTTGATTACCCTTTGGCGTCTGAATCAATCGAAGTCATGCTCGTTAAGCCGGACTGGACAATTCCGTACTTAAACTTCTTAGTCAATCAGAAGTACCCGGAAGGAGCAGACGAAGTCTTGCAAAGACAAATACAGCGTCGATGCAAAGGATACGCGGTAATTGACGGCTGCTTATATAAACGCAGTACTTCTGGAATTTTTCAGCGGTGCATCTCACCAGAAGAAGGAAGAGAAATACTGGAAGAAATCCATGCCGGCGATTGCGGACACCATGCTCAATCAAAAAGCATAGTCAAAAAAGCATTCCGCGCGGGGTTTTTCTGGCTAACAGCCAAGACAGATGCCGAGCATATAGTTAACACGTGTGCAGGGTGTCAATATTACGCTAAGCAGACCAATTTGCCGGCCCAAGCACTTAAAACTATTCCCATTACATGTTCGTTTGCGGTCTGGGGGCTAGATATGATGGGACCGTTCAAAACTGCAAGAGGCGGACTTACACATCTACTCGTAGCAGTAGATAAGTATACCAAATGGGTGGAGGCCAAACCCATCAAAAAGCTGGATGGTGCAACTGTCAGAAATTTCATCATTGATTTAGTAATGAGGTATGGCGTCCCACACAGCATAATAACTGACAACGGGACGAATTTCTCCATTGGAGAATTGGCAAAATATTGCCAACAAACGGGAATACGCCTAAATCTTGCATCTGTAGCGCACCCGCAATCCAATGGGCAGGTTGAAAGAATGAATAGCTCAATCCTGCAAGGAATACGCCCAAGACTCGAATCTCCTCTTCATAGAACAGCTGGAGCATGGGTAGAGAAATTACCTTCTGTGCTTTGGAGTATTCGAACGACGCCAAAAAGGTCAACTGGGCAAACCCCATTTTTCCTAGTTTACGGTGCGGAAGCTATTCTTCCAACGGATATGATCCATGATAGCCCTAGAGTGCAGGATTTCGATGACTCAGATGCCGAAGAAGCACGACAGGACGCCGTCGATCTCTTAGAAGAGGAGCGAGAGCTTGTGCTTCAAAGATCCGCCATTTACCAGCAAGGTTTGCGACGTTACCATAGTCGGAAAATCAGGCATCGTTCTTTTAAGGAAGGTGACTTAGTGCTAAGGCTGGTACAGCAAAGGAAGCACAAATTAGCCCCAGTTTGGGAAGGACCATTCGTCATAAGTAAAGCCATGAAGAATGGATCATAATATCTTGTCGATATTCGAGATACGGAAGATGATCCAGAAAAGCCGAATCGCAAAAGAAAGAGAAAAATAGATGATGATCTAGGAGAGACAAAAAGGCCTTGGAGCATCCAGCAGTTACGTCCCTTCTATACTTAGTTCAATCTCTATGTAAACATCTTTTGAGATCATGAAATAAGGAAGTCGGAATTTTGATATCCATGTTTTTACAAGTTCATTATAGTACAAAACATGATTCCATCTTATCTATTTCCCAATGATCTTACAAAATACTCAATGTTAACCCGAATTGTGCCTGCGTGCTCGGTGTTTAAAACCTGAATGATTCGGCCTTCCAACGGTTAAAGGAAACTCGGATTGTGCCTGCGTGCCCAAGTTTCAAAAAGTTCCTTACCTTTCTCTAAGCATCATCTGATTGGTCATGCGTTGGGTCACTAAAGCTAGTTCGTAAAAATGTCTTTAGTATGATCCATGTTTTTGAGTTAAAACTGATGGGTTATAGCCAGTTACTCAACATGATGTTTCATCTAAGTCATTTTTCCACAGACTAAAGGGCAGTTAAAATGCACATGCGAGAAGGCTTAGAAGATAAAGGAATAGTCAAAACCCGAAAAAACTTGCAAGGAATTTCATAATTCAAAACTGCAAAAAGCGGAGTTCTTGTTTCGACAAAAGGAATAGAAGCATTACAATATGAATTACATTGTAAAAATAAATGCTCCTATATCCATCATCCAGGTCAAGTGCACTTCTTCAAACATCCGAGTCTTCATTGCTGCTATCATTCTCGGGGGCTGCAGGCACTTCTTCTTCTGGATAGGTGATGGAAATATTAACCATAGAGGCAATCTTGGTAGCGTGCCCTTTGATTGCATCAAAGATCACATTTCGTTGGGTTTCCGTGTATCCTTGAGGGACACCTGACGCTATGCGCCAGGATTTAGCATCAGGATAATGTAGACGCATAAGGCCGAGTGCCATGCGTGCACCACCTCCTGCAGCTGAGCGTAGAATGGATTCTTTCGACTCCGCAACCTCTGTGATGGCACCCGGAAGTTTGTAAACTTCCGAGAATTCCATACTGCTTGTGGGAAGGAATTTGTTAATCAGCTGCGTTCCTGCATTTCTGATGGCATTCCACACCTCCCCAAAAGCTCGGATCTTTTCAATCCGAGAAATTCCTGGAAAATTTCCTGTTTTTTCGAAAAAAGGAAAAGTTTAAGTGAAAAGATACAGAAAATAAGACTTGAAGATATTGGTAAAAGTTAACTTACCAAGAACCTTGTCAATCTCGGTGCCTTCTTTCATACGCGGGATTAGCATACTTTCCAAATCATTGATGACAGATTTATCTTCCGCTGCCTGCAACGAAGCCTTGGATCGAGCAATCCCAAGGGCCAGATTGCTGGCTTCCAGGTCTTCTTGAACTTTCAAAAGCTCCTTTCGAAGGTTTGAGTTTTCCTCACGGAGCTGAGAGGCATTGATGGCGTCTTCCGCTAAATTGGCTTTAGCTGCTAGAGGCTAGAGGGCGAGAAAATATTCCGAGTTTACAAAAATTCGGCAAAAAAATCCAAAGAAACAAACTGCACAGAGTAAATACATGTCGCTTCCGATAGCTGTAGCTGAGATGATGCCAGCTCGTTGCTTTTTAACTCAATAATAGATTGAAGAGTTTTCACTTCTTCATTCTTGATATTAAGTTTGTTAAAAACTTCTAAGTTTATAGCATCGGCAGAATGCTGAAACTCGGAAATGAAAACCAAATGCTTAAGTATGAGCAAGCATAGTAAGAAACATTAAGAAGAAATCAGGTTTTCAACTTAATGCTTGGGGGCTAGAGATAATACCTGGCTCATTTCTCGCAAGCTGGCCAATGTCTCGTTGAATTCTTGTGCGTAATCTGAGAAAAGAATTCCAACGTGATGAAGGCCATCTTGTATGACCTGACGAGGTGAAAATACGATATCGTTGCGAATAACTAATCCGCCTTGTGGCCAAGGGCGAATCAGAGGGGCAGGAGCAAAGAATTTTTTAGCTTCCGGACGAATATATCCGAGGTCGTCGAATGGCTCTTCTTTTATCCGGACATTGTTGTCCAGATTGGGAATGGGTTCGTTTCCAACAAATGATCGAGGATTTCCGCCCGTCTGTGTTTTTGTTTTTTCCCTCATGCCCATGGCCGCAGAAGAAGATTCTTCTTTAATAGCAGCTTTATGCTTCTTCAACTTCTTCGCCTTTAGAGGAGTTGGGGCAAGTCTGAAAGGAAGATATCCGAGAAGTAAAAATCTCGAAGAATCGAAGGAGAATGATAACTAGTAAAACTCCAGTAAAAGTACCTGGACGTGGCGATAGGAATTCCGTCAACAGTTACCATTTCCTCGAAAGTCACCTGCCTTTTGCGCTTCTGGTTGCTGTAAAACCTAGCATGTAATTCGCTGAGTTCGGCATCGGAAGCAAGATCATTTCCTCCGAGTTCGTTGAACTAGGAAAAAATTAACAACATATTAAAAGGCGGAGATAGAAGTTAATCTGAGAAAAACACGGAAATAAGGGAAGTATAAATACCTTAGGAACCAGGTTTTCCACGTGATAAATGGCTAGGTTTTCTTCAATTTGAGTGCTGGTAGCGACCAGTTGGTGAAGCCGCTTTATAAAATCTTTCTTGGTGTAAGCTTTGTCTGTTCCCCTCATGCTATCTTCTGGCCCTTTGTATTCGCAAAGAAGCCGGGAACGAAACGAAAGGGGCTGGATACGACGTCCGAACCAGCATAAAACAGTGTCCTTCCCAGTTAAACAAGGTTTGGAAGAAGTAAGCTTGGCAATACGGCGCTTTATCTTCATTAGATTTTCCGGCAATGTCTCAACTGCTTCAACTGTCCAACTCTCTAAAGGAATGGCAGCGGAATTAACAAATGGAGGAACCCCGATTTCCTTGCCAGGGAACGGGATGTCCTGACGATAAAAGAAAGAACCCAGCCAGGATTTGGCGGGTTCTGGCATTTGTATTCTCGGGAACCAATCCTCTCTATTTTTCCGAAGAGTGAAAGATATAGTTCCACAGATAGGGGAAATGCCTTCTGTGATGTTATGTTTACTTCAAAACAATATTGCCAAAAATCTAGACTAGGAGCTATTCCGAGATGTCCTTCAAAAAGAGCTTGGAAACTAGCTAGATAGAGGATGGAGTTTGGGAGAGGTTTATGTGGTTGGACGCCGTAATAGTTAAGGATGTCTATGAAGAAGGCAGAAGGAGGTAAACCCATACCTCGCATAATGTGAGAGGTAAGAAGGACACGTTCTCCGTCTTTCGGTCTGGGCTCGAGCTCATCATCTGAGTTTCGCCATTTGCCTTTAACTATTAATCCCTCCTTTGACATTTGTCGAAGGAGGGCGAGGGAAGAATTACTCGGATTCCAGTTGCCGACAAATTCTGCTTCTTCGGTCGCAGCATGTTCGTTGACTTGAAGCGAGATCTTCTCCTCCACCGTTTCAGGGGCAAACGGCGGGGAAGCTGCGGAGCTCGCACCCGCAACGTCCGCGGTGGCGGAAAGGTTCTCTCCGCCCGCCGCGGAGGCCGCGGTTTTCTCCGGCTCGTCGCCGGTGTGCTTGGGTGACCCCAACTGTGGATCCAGGTCGCCGATGAGGTCGTCGATGGCGGCGCGAGTGGGCGAGGACGGAGAGGATGCCATTTCTGGGCGGCGCGTTGCGTTCCGGCGTGCTTTGAGGCTAGGTGCGCTCGGGGCAGTGCTTCGCTCGAGGAGCTCGTTCGCGTCAATGGCGTGGACAGTGAGGAGTGCGGAAGATTTTCGATGAGGACGAGGATGGCTATTTATAGCTAGAAATCCGTCAAGATACGTGCCAACGGCTATTTGACCGTTGGATGTTTAACGCGTGTCGCTCGCCGGAAAATCCGGGAAATAAAACGACAGGGGAATAATGACTATCTCCTCGTTTCTCGTGAGAATCTGTCAGAGATACGTTGCAGGGTTTCCCGCGTGAAACCCAAACGCCCCTTGCGTCAGCATGATTTAGGCGCTGACGTAAGGAGTTCCTTTTCCGCGAAGGATCGTGGGAGAAAAGCCGGATTTTCAGGATTCCGAGTTTCATGTTACCATCTCTTTCAAACGAAGAATAAGAAGAATCAAGACTGCTGATTAAATATTTCTCGAACAAAGTATATTTGGCGAAAAACGGAGAATGAGAGTTTTAATCCTTCTTGGGGGCTACTGTCGGATATATACCAAATAGGGGTATATAAGATGGTAGATAAAGTGCCGGATTACCAGGGTGGCCTAAGTGGTAGTGGGCTCAGGTCCATTAGGCGGCCCAGTAACCCGACGCGCAGAAATTGGATTCTAGAAGAACCCGGATCACGGCCCAGGTGATCTGGCTTGGAGGAGAAGACAGATTCCTTGCTTTCCAAGTTACGAGTTACCGTAGTCCTCTAGGTTTCCTATTCTGTAAGCCCTAATCCGGCTATTATATAAAGCCGGACGGGAGATAGATTAAACAAGGAACGAATAACAGAGAAGCTCTACGCCAACTCGCCGAGAAGCTCATCCTCGTCGAGTAGCTTAGATCTAAACCCTCACACTGTAACCCTGTTTACGGGCTTTAGTCCCGATTAGTGAGAAGTGCAGGAGTAGGCACGTCGTACTGTCGCGACGTACCGAACCTGGGTAAATCCTGTGTTCTGTGTTCACCACGCGATCCCGTTACCCCACGTCTCTACCGTAGTCTCATGGCACCCCCGTCTATGAAAACTACTACGATGTCTCGACAAGTATGATCGTGAGTGGTTTCGAGTTCACTTTGCCAATGGCTCTACCATCAACAAGTATAAACTCACTCCCATTTATCATTGGAAGAAGTATGCCATGGGGTTCACCAAGGGGCTCTATCCCACTTATGACATCATGCTTCGTATCTTCCGGGAGACAATCAACCCCAAGGCTAGCAACATAGATGAAATCCAAGGTTTTCTCAAGAACCTCATGGTCCTTACACATGAGAAGAGGGTCCAAGGTCTGAATCAAAAGCTTGATGTGCTTGACTACATATGGAATGAACCATTGCATGCCATTGTGCAAAGGAAGAACGCGTGTTTTGGGCCATTCATCATGAATATCATCTTGCATGTGTGGGATGGCAAGCACCCGGAGGATCCCCTTGATGACACCACTTGGATCCCGCACAAGGAGAAATGGCTTCTTATCAAGGATAACTCTCAGCCCGTTGAGCATCCCACTCCCGCTCCTCAGAAGGGCAAGGCCAAGCCAAGGTTCGTGGTTGATGATGAAGAAGAAGCCGGCCCCTCTCACCCTCCTCCTTCTGACAATGCTTTCAAGTGGATGGCTTGGGCTCTCAAGAAGGTGTTCCGCGTGAACAAGAAGATCGAGCAGCATCAGTGGGAAGTTCACTATGACAAGGAGCTCAAGCACCGCAGAGCAGAAAAGGCAGATAGGCAGCTTCACCGTGATGCTGGAGAGTCCATGGATTCTCCCGTTGAAGACAACATTACTACTTGGGGCATGTGGCAGACCAAGGACCCCAAGGGCAGATCATTGAGTGGTCCGATGAGGAACCGGGAGAAGAGGTCACTAGCTCTTGTCGCCGCGCTCGTCCTCCAAGCATGGAAGACCTCTCCGAGTGAACCTTGGGACGTTAGCATCAGTATTTCTCCTTTTTGGTATATTGATGCCAAAGGGGGAGAGATATCTATTTAGGAGCGTTGGGCATTTGCACGGTGTCCCTCTCTCAAGCTTTGCTATATTTATGTTGTCTCTAGTTCTTGTGATAGTTGGTTATTTGTGAACCTCGATGTTTTATTTCTCGTGTTTTTGAACCTCGTCATGCATGGTGTAAGACATGTGAACCTAGTCGTTCTTTAAATCATTGCACTTGTTCTTAGTTCACCATTATGCTTGTGAGCAAGTTTGCTTCTTGTTATCATATCTATCTTGCTTGGTCCATTCATCATGAGGGGATCATATCTCTAGGGGGAGATCCGTCCATGTTGTTGTGACCTAGTGGTGCAAATGGTTGTGTTTTCATCAATTACGAAAAAGGGGGAGAATGAAAGATCATCTTCCATTTTGATAATTAATGACAACATAACTTAAGGACTAATATTTATCTTAAGTATATGAAGGGTTGATGCATGTAAAATGCATAAATGAACTTTGCATGTTACTACTTGTTTTTCCTACATATTAGCAACTTATATTCATGTTTTATAATGATTTGGGGGATTTTCTAAACAATCCCCCTTCTTTTGGTTCTAACCCTATTTTTCCAGAAAACGTACTTTTTAGTGTTTCAGACTTTCCGGGAGCTTCGGGACTCCAAAAAAGATCATGTAATTTACGACAGCAATATTTAGTTATCACTACATATTTCATTAGTTTTAAGTTTTCTGATTTGAGCAACTTAAGTGCCTCTAAAAATTCACTCTTTACGGGTTGTTCAGTTTTGGCAGATTATGTCTTTATTTGCATTGCTCTCATTACTTGTGTTTTGTGTGGTTCTTTTGATCAAGGAGCAATGCACAACTGTAGTAACAGTAGTTAATATTTAGAATCAACTCATGATGTGTCTTTGCTGTACCTATGTGGATTTTATTTATGGAGGCACTAACCCCTCTAATCAAGTTTTATGTTGAGATTTGTGTAAGAAGAATTTTTCAGGAGGAAGAGTTGAGTGAGATGAACAAAGATCAAGAGGGACAACCAATCAAGCTTGGGGGTGTACCCCTGGGCTCACCCTAAATGTATCAAATAATTACAAGAATCCAAGCTTGGGGATGCCGAGCCACCTCACTCCAACCATCATGATGTTAAGTAAGTAAAGCCTAGCTATATGGCTATAAAGAAAGTGCTTTACGGGAGGCAACCCGGTTGTTTTTGTTTGGATTTTCCTAGTGTCCTCTTGCTGTCTCAAGAGATTAGTTTTTTTGTTTTAATTCTGGAGTTTTCAATAAAGAGTCAAGTCAAACTCATTTGGACTTATAAGTTGCTATCCTAGTGCATGAAATTTCTGTTTCAGCACGAGTCTGCTCACCGTATAATTTTACGTTTTTTATTGGTATGTCGGATTGATCTAAGTTTTTAGTATGTTATGCAACTTTTAGTCCTCTGTAAGCACAAAAATTGGCTTAATTTTATGACGAGACTAGCTTAGGGAAAAACGTTCGTTTGCTGCTGTTGCTTTTCTGGACAGATTCTGTCTTCTTTTGTTTTATGCATCTTTGGTCTTGGGAATCGAATTTCCATGATTCTTTCAAGCAAGAGAGTGAACATACAAAATAATGAACCTTATTGTATATCTACTGGAGCATTTGATTTGTAATTTTGCACAGCAAGCATGTGATTTGTTTGTCCTTACTAATCTCACCCCACAGAAAAAGAATGGGAGAAACATGTTTTGTGAAGTTTTTTCACAGGGAATAGAGGAGCTGCGCCTCAAGACATCCAAGAATGGTGAAAGACATAAGATTGGGGATTTGATGAACACCCCACTGGAGCTACACTCTTTTGGTTAGCACACGTCTACTTTCTGTTTTTCTAAGCAAAGCATTTATTGTAGAGACTTGAAGCGTCTAGTTTTTGTTTTTATTTTTGTTTTGATAAGACCACACCCATCATTTTATATGAGATTGAGCTACTGGAGTTTGGGGTTGGAATGTATTGGATGCTAGTATTATGACTTGGAATAGGGATGCCATGGTTGATTTGAAGAGCTACATATGTTTGCATGATTTATAGGCTTTTATGTGTAGAAATTTGCAATAATGTTGTCTTGAGCTATCTCTTATTCATGTCCTTGATGTTAATTGCTGTTTTATTTTAGTTTGTCATGAAATGAGTAGTTCTATGGACATATGCATGCATAGTAGCTGGTCAACTATCTCCCTCTTGCTAGCCAAAAATTTAAAAATTCCAACAAGTAAAAACTTGTTTCCAACACTCCTTAGCCAAGTATTTCCAGTGAGTCCACCATATCTTCCCATTAGCTTCATTGCTATTCCGAGTATGTTCACCATGTTATTGTGTTATTTATGTTCTAAATTAAGATATTCACTTTATTAATTGTCATGGGTTGAACTTGGGATAGGACTCTCACGAACTTTTGAAGGCACACTTTACTTTTTATGCATCTAATAAACATGACCCAATAATGGGAGCCACAAGTTTTGCGTTTGACAAGTGTGTGGTTGGGAGCTAGCTATAAACGTGTATCACCGGAAAGCTTTCAACATTGCACAAAAATTTACATTTGGTTGATATCATGTACTTTTGTTTTTGGACTCCTGCCATGCCGAAATGAAATAGAGGAATAGTAAGTTTTGATGAGTAAGTATCTATATGACTAGAGAAACGCATTGGGCCGCTAACCCAAGCCATGCTTTATCATGGTGGAAATTTACTTACAGCTTGAGTGACTCTACAACACATCCTACAATAAAATAAGAAGCTATGCATAATAGTGAATGAAAATAAAAAAGGATGATGAGTCTACTCCGTTTGTTTGTCTTGTCATTGTGACATGGGCTTGTTTCCATGTCATGGGGCAAGAGGTACCTCTTTGCGGTTCTCTATGATGTCATTAATACTTATTATGATTGTACAAAGCTTATTAGTAATCTTAATTTGAGTAATCATGGAGTAGGTTTTCACACTCACGGGGCATGAGGCTTTCAACCACCTTGTCATTCACATTACTTCAACATTTAAGATGCTAGTGATAAAGGGGCAATGAGAGTCCTAGATCAATGGATACCACATTTCAATTAGTAATTTTAGTTGAATAATTTAGAGGCTAAATAAGACTTGATCATGCTTTACCTCTACTCAATTTTCTCCAAAGTTTCCACCATATTTTCTATTTTCCATTATGCTATTCTTTGACCAATATAGGATTTTATTTTTCATTTTGTGTATGCATTTTGTCCATAGTGCTTTTATTTCATTATACACTTTGTGAACTATCATGAAGCATCTTCGCTTGCATATTTGATATTTCTTACAACATGAATTGTATATTGCTACTCATTTCTAGTATTAATCATTTGATTATATGTAGCATGAATAATCCTCCTTGATATCCCATGATTGTTTCAATATGCAAAGTCCATGTTAGTTTTATCACCTTCATACTCGAGGACGAGCATGGGTTAAGCTTGGGGATGTTGATGCATGTAAAATGCATACATGAACTTTGTATGTTATTACTTGTTTTTCCTACATATTAGAAACTTATATTCATGTTTTATAACGATTTGGGGGATTTTCTAAACAATCCCCCTTCTTTTGGTTCTAACCCTGTTTTTCCAGAAAACGTACTTTTTAGTGTTTCAGACTTTCCGGGAGCTTCGGGACTCCAAAAAGGGCAAGGTCAAAGAGCACGGTTCAGAATTTTCGAGACGAAAACCATGGGCCAAAGTAGAGGGCCAAAAGGCCAACCAGGTGGCAAAGAGGACCCTCCACGCGTCCAGATTCCTTGGCCACGTGAGAGGCCCCCTTTTTGCCCCCGTGGCTCCGATGCCGTCGATCTTTCTTCTCTCGAGTGTCTCCTGACCTAAAAACGACTATATAAAGGGTCCCCTGGCCTTTTCGAGGAGGAGGCGGCACCGAGAGACAAAACCACAAAACAAAGAGACAGAAGGCTGCCGCCGGAGAAGATCGGAGGGGGGAAATGCCGCCGGGATCACCCCCGGAGGGCTCCACCCCCTCCGGCGTGTTCATCATCAACATCTACAGCAAGATCAGCTCCATCTCTCCACTGTAATCTCTTGGCAAACACGATGTATGATGCAATACTATATTCCCTTGATGTATTGTGTCTCCCCGTCTATGTTTGAGTAGTGAATTGTTCTTGGCAATGGTGAAATAGTTCGTTGATTGGTTGCATACAAGTTTGTTATCTTCTATGATTGTCTTTATGTACAATATATGAGTGCACGCATATGTTGGGGAATGCATGTAAGGTGATCACCGGTAGCATAATGGAGTGGTGGTGACTTGGGAGTGACAGTAACCTGAGACCGAGCCACAAAGTTAAGTTATTGGGGGATATATATAGGGGACCTTAGAACGTAAGGCTATGGTGGGACTTTATGTCTTAATCAATCTTGTGCAGTCATTTACTTGGCCACATGATCCATCATAAGGGATTGTAGATCATTTACTTGACTATACCTATTCATGTCTCCTTCCTAGAAGAAACAACTAAGACTAAAACATGTGCTTCACTAATTGTGACAACCACACGAACGAAACACCTATTGCTAGAACACTTTCTCCCTTGAGATACTTGAGATAGTTGCTGCTTGCTACTTGTGAAACTTGCTTAGAAACTTGCATTTTTTGCTTCACTAGTTACTAGACAAACCACACTCCACGTCACTTGCTTTTAATTAGTTAGTTCCTTTTAGTCAAACTTATTGCTTTGCATAAACAGCCATATAAGAGGGTTATAGGGCTTTAGAGAATAGATAGCTTACCTTCAGCTCCTCGTGGGTTCGACACTCAAATACTTGTCGAAAGGTACTACAATTGATCTCCTGCACTTGGGAGTCATCAAGGGTCTATTTGTAACTCATAATATGCCCGATAATCTCCATAATATTTTTAAGGGCATCGCGATAATTCTTCAAAGGAAAAGAGCTCGAAAAGACAAGTTTGGGAAACACTTTCTCCAGGCAGTGGAAGTACCGGTGAAACCACCGATAGTACCGCCCCCTGCTGTTTCCTAGAGCCCCAGGTAGGGGGCATCCGGTGGGGGTACCGGTGGTACCTCCGCCAAAACCACCTTCGGGTGGATCACGGTGGAACCTGCAGCGGAGGTCACCGGTAGTACCGGTGGGCAGAACCTCCGGTGTTCCCACCGGTACCTCCGCCCATTCAACTGGCCTACATCGAGCGGATTGCTACCGGTGGAGCTACTAGTGGTGGTTCGGCTAAAACCACGTTCGGGTGCCACATCGCGGAGGCCAGGGCGGAACCCACCGGTAGTACCGGTGGGTGGTACTTCCGGTGTTCCCACCGGTAGCTCCGTGCTTGGGGAACCAGCTAAGGGGAAGTGGAGCCACGCGGGCTCCAGACAAAGAAGACCACCGGTCATACCGGTGGAAACACCAGTACCTCCGGTGCTACGTGGGCTGCCCAAAGGCCAGATTTGAGGAAGGGGTATTTAAAGCCCTTCCCTTACCTCCTAAATGCCAAGCTTCACACGCACTCTCTCTCTCTCTCTCTAAGCCACTAATGCGAGCTTCAACCTCCTAGATCTCCCTCTTCAACCACCCAATCACTCGATAACTTTGTGGAGAGCTAGAGGAGACATAGATCCGTGATTCCACCAAAGGAATTGCAAATTCACCCACCACATCCTAGTTGATCTAGAATCCTACTTGAGGCCTAGAAACCTTAGTAGATCTCATGCTTGGAGCTTCCACCTTATTGCAAAGAAGCTTCAGATTGTTTGAGAGCCTCCATCCATCTTGTGGAGTGTCCTCAACCTTGTGTAAAGGTTTGGTCAACGCCTTCAAGTCGACCTGATAGTGGAAACGAGAATCTCCCTCACTTGAGAAGCCCAAGGAGAATAAGGTGTGCACATCCGTGCTATTGAGGAGTGCCTAGGTGGATCCCCACCTCTCCAACATAGATGTACTTCTCTTTGAGAAATAACTACGAGAAACATATCATAGTCTCCTTGTTTACACTTGTGGTTTATCTTGTTACCTTTCGTTTTACTTCCGTTGCGTATCGTATCTTGTATCACATAGGTTGCTCATCTATATGCACATCTAGAGAACCTTGTATTACTTGTTTAGCCCAAACTAAAAAGGAAAATAAGAAAAATTGGTAGTCAACTGATGACCAACAAG
>JAPCYS010002483.1:0-33857 GCA_028641055.1 Alopecurus myosuroides
CAATAGACATAGTCCCAATCATAATAATTTCATATTCTTTTGGTGGTACTGGAATGGGACAATAAAATTCTCCAATCTTGATGGTCTCAATATTTTCAATTTAATTTAAACCATATCTTGTATCAATCTTCTTGGGAAAATAAATAGTATGCTCTTCATCATTAACATTAAAATTTACCTTTCCTTGATTGCAATCAATAACAACCCCTGCAGTATTAAGAAAAGGTGTCCCAAGAATAATAGATAAAGGCATAACACTAACTCCAGCTCCCAAGTCACATAAAGCAGTTCTAACATAATTATTTTTAATAGAACAGGGGATAGTAGGAATACCAAGATCTCCAAGCTTCTTTGGAACCTTGCCATTGAAAGAGTAATTAGCAAGCATAGTGGAAATTTCCTCATTAGGAACCTTCCTTTTGTTGGAGACAATATCTTTCATATTTAGAATAAGGAGGCAGTTTAATAGCATCGGTCAAAGGGATTTGCAAAAACAGAGGTTTCATCCATTCACAAAACTTTTATAATGTTTTTCTTCCTTTGATTTGTGTTTTTTATTAGGAAAAGGCATTGGTTTTTGTACCCAAGGCTCTCTTTCATTACCATGTTTATTAGCAATGAAATCTTCCTTGGTATACTTTGCAGTTTTAGTTTGCTTTTTAGGTTCAGCTACAGGTTCTTCTTTATCAGAAGCATCACTTCTATCATTACCACTTTCAGTTTCAGCATCAAAAATAGATATACTATTAGGATCTTTAGCAGGTTCAGGATATTATACAATATTTTTATGTCTCTTCTTCTTTTTATTAGAAGGAGAACTATTGTTTTTAGGTTGCTGAGAATCTTGTTCAATTCTTTTAGGATGTCCTCGAGGATACGAGTGGTCCTGAGTAGAAACACCGCTTCTAGTAATTATTTCACAAACATGTTTATCTCTAGAAGCATTAGCTAGCACGTCTTTTTGAACTTTAGTAAGTTGATCAATTTGAGTTTGAGCCATTTGAAAAAATTTAACAAGCATTTTAACATCATTAGAGGTTCTCTCAATAATACCATGCAAGTTATCAATAGCTCTAGAGTTTTCCATAAGGTGATTTTGCACTCTCCTGTTAAGTTGTCTTGCTTAACAACATAATTATCAAATTCATCTAAGCATTGATCAGGTGGTTTCGAATAAGTAATATCTCTATTATCAAAGTATTTGTGAGAGTGTACCTCATCAGTTGATGGATGAGGAACAGGCTTACATAATTCTTCTATAGAAGGTAAATTCTTCACATCTTTAAATTTAATACCCCTCTCTTTAAGAGATTTCTTAGCTTCCTTCATCACTTCATATTTTAATTCGACCATCCCTCTCTTCTTGGGTATTGGTATTGGTGTTGGCTCTGGTGTAGGTGTAGGATCAGGTATATTCCAATCATAATTATTTTTGGCTATTTTAGCCATTAATTCCTCAACTTCTTCTGGAGTTCTTTTCCTAAAAACACAACCATCACAACTATCCAGGTATGTCCTAGATTCAACTGTTAGTCCATTATAAAATATATCTAGGAGGTCATTTTTAAGTAATGGGTATCCAGGGCTAGCTCTTATCAAAGAAAAAAACCTTGTCCAAGATTCAGGCAATTTTTCTCCTTCAATTTGCTTAAAGTTAAAGATGTCCTACACAACAGCATATTGGGCACTAGCAAGAAAATATTTTTGAAAGAAAGCATCAACCAAATCCATAGGATCAGTAATACACCCATGTGACAAACTGTTAAACCAAATTTTAGCTTCATCTTTCAATGAGAAAGGGAAGATCTTGGTAATAAAATAAGTACGCATCTTAGTATCATCAGAAAACAAACTACTGAAATATCAAAGCTCATTCATGTGTTCCATAGAACTTTTACTTTCAGTTCCACAAAAAGGTTCCTTCTCAACAATAGATATATAAGATAAATCTAAAGAGAAATCATAATCCTTGTCTATAATGTGTATGGGAGATGTGGCAAACTTAGCATCAAGAGAAGATTTATATTTCACAACATGTCTTGCAAGAAGACTCTTAAGAGCACTTGCACCAGTAGTAGCACGAGCTTCTTCAATAAAATCATCACTCGGTTCAATATAGGTTTCATCAAGATCATCAATAAGCTCAGTTGAATTAACAGGTCTACCAATATTTTCAACAGAATTTCAGCATTTTTCATTTGTTTGGATCTAGCAATAGTAGCATCTATGAAAGGACCTAGAGAACCAGTATCATCAAGCATAGTAGAAGCATCATCAAAAGTATCAGAATCATTCTCAAACTCAGCATAAGTAACAGTACGTGTGGCATGTGGTGGAGTAAGAAGCTTACTCGTAACAGACGGCGAATCAAGAGCAGCATAGGTGTTTAGAGTCGTACCTCTTCTTGTACTGGATGGTAATATAGGAACTTTCCAATCACGAGTCTTGCCCATGATGAATGTCTTGCAGCAAACAATATCACGATCAAGTGAGAAAATAAATAAAGCTATGCTCCCAGGCAACGGTTCTAGAAAATAGTCTTAATGACCCACAAGTATAGTGGATCGCAACAGTCTTCGAGGGAAGTAAAACCCAAATTTATTGATTCAACACAAGGGGAGCCAAAGAATATTTATATTCCTTAACAACTGAGTTGTCAATTCAGCTGCACCTAAAAGTAGACTTGCTCACAACAATTTATCAGTGGTAACAGTTTTACAGCAGCGGTAGAAATAAAATAACATTAGTAATAAAATAGTAACAACAGTAGCAATCGCGGAAAACAGCGGTATGGGAAGTATCGTAGGCATAGAGGGAATGGATGGACGGGCGTTGCAGACAATGATATAAAGTATCAAACATGTAGGTAAACCATAGGCATGTGTTCCAATATAGTCATACGTGCTCGCAATGAGAAACTTGCACACCATCTTTTGTCCTACCAGCCCGTGGCAGCGGGGCCTCTAGGGATACTAATGGTAATTAAGGTGCTCCTTTTAATAAAGCACCGGAGCAAAGCATTGACACTCAGTGAACACACGTGATCCTCACATCACAACCATCCCCTCCGGTTGTCCCAATTTCTATTACTTTGGGGCCTCGGGTTCCGGACAATGACATGTGTAAAACAACTTGCAGATATGATCAAGAAACAGCATTATATTCATGAAACAATACCATGTTCATATCTGAAATCATGGCACTCGTGCCCTAGTGACAAGCATTAAGCATAACAAGTCGCAACAATGGTAGAAAATACTAACAATGGATACTAGGCACTATGCCCTAACAATCTGGCATTATTAGATGATCGATCTCATCCAATCCCTTCCATCTGTTTCAACCTACAACGGTGTTTACTCATACATGGACGGGGGAAACATGGATGGTTGATGGAGAAGAGGTGGTGGTGTCGATGGCGATGATCTCCTTCGAATCCCCATCCCGGCAGAGCGCCATAACAGGAACTTCTTATCCCCGAATCGAGGTTCGGGTGGCGGCGGCGCCGTGTTGTGTTTCTGTGGAATATGACGACCCCCTGTCGTTTAAGGGTTGAAGGCGTTATGTAGTCGAAAGGGGAGTCCGAGGGGGTCCAGGGGTGGCCCACATCACTAGGCGGCATGGCCAAGGGGGGCGCACCAGGGGGTGGTGTGGCACCCTTCTGGCCCCTCTCCTGGCCCCCTTCTGGCTCCCGGGATCTTTTGTTGTTTTAAGACCAATGGGGTCTTTTCTGGGCATTTTCCCGAAAGTTGATTTTTCTGCACAAAAACGAGGCACCAAGGTAATTCTGGTGAAAACAACGTTAGTCCGTGTTAGTGGTATCCAAAACTCACAAGTTTAGAGGAAAACAATAAGAAAAGTGTTTGTAAAAGGAGATATGTTTTGGACGTATCACATAGCCAGTGAAAACCTGGAAGATGGTGGAGGCAGTGGTGCGAAAGCGGCAGAAAAGCAAAAGAAGCAGACCGATGTGGTACCGGTTCCCCAGATGTCGGAACAGGATGAGCTCGATCTGATACAAACCTCGGTAGGAATAAACGATTCACCGGAAGTGCTAGAAGCGAGGAGGCAAGCCATAATGCGGCATCAACAACATATTTTCCGGTCTCGAGAAAGCCTCCTGCAAACCCAAGATGCCGGCAAAGCGCAGCAAGAATAAATCGAGGAATTCGAACGCCGAAATAGATCTGGAATCAAACCTACAAAGTTACCTAGAATTGCAAAGCCGGAAGAACTGTCAGCCGAAAGGCGATTGGATAATTCGTCCTGGCAAAGGCAGGTTAACAACACAAATGCTAAAGGAGAACGCATCTACAAGACTGCTGCCGATAATGCAGAAGTCATGTTCGTCATCCTCAATCACGACCTTTACTCCAAAGATGAGAAGCTTCAGGGGGTGTATGATTTCGTAGGAAAAGCATTACAACAGCAGCAACAAGGCCAAGCGCGTTCTGGCAAATTGCATGATAATTCAACCTTATGTAAAACTGTCGCGCGTGCAACTGCAGCTTTAGAGCCTGATCCAAGCAAACCTAGAGATTCAGAAAGTTCAAAGGGAAAGAATGATGACCCCAGGAAGGACAAGAAAATTCCACACGATAGGGATGCAACATCCAAAATAGGGTCCTATCCGCCAAAAGTCGAAAAATATAAAACCTTGTTTCGATGATGATCAGAAGACAAAAACCGGAAGGAAGGCAACGATGCTCACCGTCAGTCTAAAGCTGGTAAAGACGGGAAAGCAATACCGCCTCCGAGGAACCCGGAAGACAAACCCGGAAGATATGAACACCCTCATAGGCGTGAGAGATCCCGAACCCCGCCGAGGTATAAGGAATGAGTCAGAAGTAGAACTCCGCCTTATTCCAGAGGACGGGATGCCGGAAGACATTGGGATGAACCTAGACGAGCGCATTCACACAGCAGTGGGCTAAGGAGAAGCATACCCCCCTCAGTTCACTCAGTCGGAAGGTATTCCGTACACGCTGATATAGCGGAAATAGATGATCTATATTTTGGGCCAAAGTGTTTCACTGACAGGATCCGGAATATTAACCTACATGCTAGCTTTGCCAAAGTCAGGCCAACTTACCAAAAGTATACCGAAAGTACAAAATCGGATACATGGCTCTCAGATTACTATACCGACGTCCATATCAACAAAGGAACAAACTTGGAAGCGGTAAAATTCTTGCCTTTGATGTTGCTGGATAGAGCACGCGACTGGATTACCATCAAGAACACTAGACAGCTGGGAGGATATGGCTAGAGTTTTTGCTCAGCATTTTCGAGGCACTTACGAGTGCCCCAAAAACATTAACCATTTAAATCAATGCATCCAATACAAAGACGAGTCGTATGTCGGCTTTATTTCGAGATGGACAACAATGAAAAATAGTTGCTATGGATTAAGTGACGTACAAACAACGCATGCTTTCGTCAGTGTTCTCAAACCCATCCTCGTACCAATTATGGTGGGATAAAAAATCGCATAAAGACCTAGGATCTATGCTAACGACAACCAATGAGCATGCAGCGGCTGAGGATGGTATTAAAGAAAGAGGCGGAAATATAGATATGCTGGCACAAGCCAAATAACGCCTTGCTCTGAGAAAAAGGCCACTCCAGATGCACAACAAAACCCAAAAAAGTAAATGCAACCTTTAGGAAAGATAGCTCTAGCAAATGGAACGGCAAAAGCATGGAAAGCAGGGAAACCGTATCCTACTCTAAGGAAGAATGGGAAAAGATTAAAGGGGAACCTTGTGCGCATCACGCGCAGTTTGGAAAGCCAAACCATAAAAACCAGCAATGCTGGCTTAATAAGAAGCGTTCCAAGAGGAAATTCAATAAACAAAATCCGTAAGATGACAAAGACAAAAGCGAGTTTGACACTGATGAAAAAATCCAGAAGCTGCAGCGTAAGGGAAAACCCAAGTTCCCAAGGGTCGAGGAAGAATGCAACTTAACTTTGCTGGCAACACCATCAGCCAAAAAGGTGAAGCAATCATGGCGAGAAATTAATGTCGTTGTTCCACCAACTCCAATGTACCTCAAGTATTCAAAAACTTCAATTACCTGAGATCAGTCTGATCATTACGACAATATCTTGGAACCTGGCACACATGCCCTGGTAGTAAGCCCTATTGTGCAAAACACTAGGCTCAGGAGAGTGCAAATGGATGGAGGATCAAGCATCAATATCATTTACTTCAGCACTTCAAAGAAATTGCATCTGTCACATACCCAGCTTAAGCATAGAAATGTACATTTTCACGACATTGATCCTCACAGACAAGCAACCTCCCTAGAAGAAATTTCCCTAGAAGCAACCTTCGGAAAGCCGGATCACTTCCGGTAGGCGACGATATCGTTTGAGGTAGTACCGTTCGACAATGTATACCATGCAATACTCGGTCGGCCGCCAAATTTATGGCCATGTCATGCTACATCTATAACAAGCTTAAGATGCCAAGTCCAAAAGGAGGACTATTGACCATTGAAGGAGATTTTATGCTGGCAAATGAGCTATAGTTGGGAAATGCCTTTTGTGCTGAGCAGGTCATTGCAAATGAGGAACTGAAGGAACTGGCAAAGGAGGTTTCGCCGACAGAAATGCCGGCAGGAAAAGAAACCTGAAAGTCGGTCGACAACTTCAAAGCTTCGGAGAATACAAAGCAGGTTATTCTGAACCCCAAAGATCCGACTAAGTACGTCGTTGTGGAAACTGGAATGACCGACAAATAGGAAAGCGAGCTCATCAAGTTCCTCCGCGAGAACGGGGATATTTTTGCCTGGTGTTTGTTCATATGCCAGGTGTACCCCGGGATCTTGTTAAGCACCAATTAAAGTTTTTTCTAGGGTCAAAACCCGTCAAACAAGGTCTTCGCCGATTCAACAGAAGAAGACGGAAGACTATAGGTAAGGAAATAATCTGGCTTTTAGCAGCTGATTTTATCTGGAAAGTTATTCATACCAATTGGTTCTCCAATCCGGTATTAGTCCCGAAGAAAGATACAGTTGTCCTTAGGATGTGTATAGATTATGGCTTGAACAAATTGTGTCCAAACGATAGTTTGACTTACCGCGAATCGATCAAATAATGGACGTCAGTGTTGGCTCTGAGTTTTTATGCTTTTTAGATGCTTATTCTAGATATCATCAAATACGCCTAAAGGAAGTGGATAAAATTAAAACCTCTTTCATAACGCCCTATGGGACATATTATTACATAACTATGCCTTTTTCCTTGAAGAATGCTGGAGCTACATACAAGCGTTGCATGCAAATGTGCTTGCTTGATCAAATAGGAAAAACCGTCCATGTTTACGTGGACGACATTGCCGTTGTTTCCAAGGAAAAACATACACTCTTTCAGGATTTACGAGAAACTTTCGATAATTTGCACACTTACAAAATGAAGTTAAATCCACTAAAGTGAGTATTCGGGGTTCCCTCGGGAAAACTTCTAGGTTTCATCATTTCTTACAGTGGAATTGAAGTAAACCCGGAAAAAATAAAAGCAATCATGAACATCAAAAGGCCTACATGCTTAAAAGATGTCCATAGACTAACGGCTTCTGCAGCCGCCGTAAGCAGGTTTATAAGCCGGCTAGGCGATAAAGCGCTGCCATTATACAAATTGTTGAAAAAATCCAAAAAATTTGTTTGGTCAGAAGAAGCAGACAAAGCGTTAGCTCAGTTAAAGGAAACTTTAATGAAAGCTCCAACTTTGGCATCACCATAGGAGGAAGAACCAATGTTGTTGTATTTAACAGCAACAAACAAGTTATTAGTGCAGTGATAGTCGTGGAAAGGAAGAAGGATGAGCAAAGCATTCCAGATCAGTATCCGGTGTATTATATCAGTGAATTATTCTCCGAGTCCAAACAAAGATATCCACATTATCAAAAACTGGCATATGACGTCTTTTTCGCATCGCGGAACTCCGCCATTATTTCCAAGGGCATTCCATAACAGTGGTGAGCAAAGCCTCACTAGGGGATATCATAAACAATGCATATGCAACAGGAAGAGTCGTCAAATGGGACATTGAGCTTGATGCATTCGACATTAAGTACCAACCCCGGACAACAATTAAATCCTAGATGTTGGCAGACTTTATAGCCGATTGGACAGAAGCGATGGAAACACGCCAATGCCAGAGTCGGAATATTGGATTATGCATTTTGACATGGATCCAAAATGAAAGAAGGTGCCGTTGCAGGTGTGGCACTAAAATCTCCAAAAGGCGACAAAATGGAGTATGTGCTACAAATTCACTTCAATGCTAGCAATAATGTGGCAGAGTATGAAGAACTACTTCATGGTTTGCATATTGCAAAGGAAATAGGCATAAAATGCATACTATGTTACGGAGACTCGGATTTAGTGCAACACCATCTTAACCAGACATGGGATGCCAAAAGCCCCATAATGGCAGAATATCGAAGAACTGTAGACAAATTCTCCATATGCTTCCTAGGATTTGAAGTAAATCATGTAAAGCGGGAAGAAACTAGAACACGGATGCTTTAGCTCGAATGAGCTCGGAGAGGGTAAAAACTTTACCGTCGGGTGTATTTGTTCAGCATTTGTTCGAACCATCCATCAAAGACGGAGATGTAAACTATCCCCTGGTTTCCGAGTCAATTAAAGTACTGTTTGTAATCCTGGACTGGACGGTACCATACCTGAATTTCTTAGTTGATCAGAAATTCCCAGACGGAGCAGATGAAGTCTTGCAAAGGCAGATAAAATGTCGATGCAAAGGATACATGATAATCAATGGTTACTTGTATAAACGCAGTACATCCTGAATTTTCGAGCGTTATATTTCGCCGGAAGAAGGACGGAAAATTCGGAAACAAATCCATGTCGGAGATTGCGGGCATCATGCTCAATCTAAAAGCATTGTGCATAAAGCATCCAGAGCAGGGTTTTTTCCGGCTCATAGCCAAGAAGGATGCGGAAAACATAGTTAATACATGTACCGGATGCCAGTATTACGCCAAGGAGACAAATATGCTGGCCCAAGCACTCAAAACTATTACCGTTACTTGGCCATTTACAGTCTGGGGTCTAGATATGATGTGACCGTTTAAAACTGCAAGAGGCGGATTAACACATTTAGTCGTTGCAGTAGATAAATATACCAAGTGGGTGGAGGTAAACCCATCAAAAAACTTGATGGTGTGACTGCACGTAATGTTTCCATAGACATAGTCATAGTCATGAGATATGGTGTACCACACGGCATAATCACGGATAACGGGACATATTTTTCCATTGGAGAGCTGGCAAAATATTGCAGACAAAACCGGAATTCGCCCTGATTTAGCATCAGTGGCACATCAGTAGTCTAATGGTCAAGTTGAACGCATGAATAGCTATATTCTGCAAGGTATACATCAAAGACTTGAATCACCTCTACATAGAGCAGCAAGAGCATGAGTAGAAGAGCTACCTTTCGTGCTTTGGAGCATATTCCCGATGCCGAATAGATCAAAGGGGTAGACACCTTTTTTCCTGGTTTATGGAGCAGAAGCGTGCTTCCTACGGACATGATCCATGATAGCCCTAGAGTACAAGCTTATGATGAGGCGGATGCGAAACTGCATGACATGATGTTGTTGATCTTCTGGAAAAAGAACAAGAACTTGTGTTACAAAGATCCGCCATTTATCAGCAGGGTTTAAGGCGATATCATAGCCGGAAAATCAAGCATCGTTCTTTTAAAGAAGGTGACTTAGTGCTAAGGAAGGTGCAGGAAAGAAAACACAAGTTAGCCCATGTATGGGAGGGACCCTGTTGTCATTAGCAACGCTATGAAAAATGGGTCATACTACCTTGTAGATATTTGGGATGTTGAAGATGACCCAAAAAATAACAACCGCAAGAGAAAAAGACATATAGATGTAGAACTAGGTGAGACAAAACGGCCTTGGAGCATCCAACAGTTATGTCCTTTCTATACCTAATCCAATTCCATGTAAACTTTATTGAGATCATGAAATAAAGTTGTCGGAAATCCATGCAATTTCTTTTCTGTCTTTTACCACTAAAGCATGTTCCGTCTTTTCTATTTCCCAATGATCTTTCAGTTTGCTTCAATGTTAACCCGAATTTTGCCTGCGTGCTAGGAGTTAAGAAAACTAAATGCTTTTTAGCCTAACAAAAGTTAGCAGAACACCAAATTGTGCCTGCGTTCCTGGAGTTCATACTTTTATTTTAGCTCCTCGTTTTCTTAAGTATTATCTGATTGTTTGTTTGTTGAGTCACTGGATTAGTAAGTTCAAGTGCCAAAGTATGACTCATGATTCCGAGTTTAGACTGATTGGTTTCTTAACCCGGTTGCTCGGCGTGAAGATTTCATACTTTAAACTGCAAAATCGTAGATTCTTCATACAAAATAGGCATTTAGAATGCATTACATAATGAGTATTACATTGTTAAAACAAGTAATGCATTCTTCCGCCTTCCAACATTCCATGGCTATGATCTAATATGCATCCACGAACTCGTCGTCTTCATCGTCACCGTCGCTTGGATCCTCCGAAGTTGAAGGATTTTCTTCCTCCGGGTAGAAAGTGGTGGTGGAGACCATCCGAGCAATCTTTGAGGTATGAACCTTGACAGATTCGAAGAATTCCGTGCTTTGCGTATCAGTATACCCTTGGGGAATGCCTGTGGCGACACGCCAGGACTTAGCGGTGGGATAGTGCATACACATGAGCCCAAGGGCCATGCGCACCCCACCAGGAGCGGCAGACTTAAGCCATGTTTCCCGCTGCGCAATTACTTCGTCGAAAGCAGCGGGAAGTTTCCCAATGTCGGAGTAGTTGTCTTTCTTATCTAGAAGGCACTTGCTAACAAGCCTCCTTCAAGATTTCTTCGTACTTTCGATGAAGCCGCCAAAAACCCAGATACGTTCTATCCGAGAAGAAGAAGAGTCGTGTTTCGCTATAAAGCATGAATAGGTAGATCTTAGCATAAATAAGAAAAGAACAATAAAGTTCAAAACTGAAAGAAAAACCGGTAGAGCTTAAAAGCACACTGAGGATGTGTTTGTCTATCTCCATGATCTCCTCCAGGCGATCGTGAAGAGTAGACTCCAAATCCCGGATGGTGGAGCTATATTTTTGCTCTGTGCCTTAAGCCGAGCCTCGAAAGTTTCCAAGGCCTTTCGGCTTTTGGCCAGCTCCTTATGGATCTTCACGTTTTTCATGTGAAGTTCCAGGTTTTTGTTTCAGAGTTGTTGAGCATTGCCGGCATCTGCAACAATCTTCTTTGCTTCAGCAAGCAAGGTTGTAAAGACAAAAAAATAGTTAGCGCGAAAGGATTAAAACTCGCAAGGCAAATTGCATACAAAGAAAAGTATGCTTACATGCATTCTCCTTGAATTGCTTCTGGATCTCCGCAAGCTCTGACTCCTTTTCCTCCATGTTTTGAGGAGTGAGTGCACCTCCTTGTTTTTTATGGGAAGTTTTTCAAGCACTTCCATGTTAATGATTTCGGAGGTTTGCTAAGAATAAAGAAAGGGAAATTTGGTAAACCCAAAGGATGAAGATAGTCTCCTAAAAAGTATTAATGTGAAATTTATGCTTTCGTATAAATGCTTGGGGACTGAAAATATACCTGGCTCATCTTCTGGAGGCCTGAAAGCATATCGGTAAACTTATTCTTGTAATCTGCAAAGGAGACTCCCAAATGGCAAAGACTTTTGATGCTACGCATTGGGAACCCCAAGAGGAGGGTGTGATGTGTGTAGCGGTAGGAATTCCCCTCAGTTAAGAACCAAGGTTATCAATCCAGTAGGAGGAAGAGGATCTTTGGAAGGTTGATGCCACTGACGGTGGTGCTGGCGCTTCATCGGTGTCAGCAACAACGCGGAACCTGCACACAACACAACCAAAATACTTTGTCCCAACGGTACATCAATCTCACCGGTCTTGCTGGAAACAAAGATTAGACGTATAGTGTGGAAAATAGTGTATGCTTGCATTAAGTAAAGAAAGCACGAAATTGTAGTGGTTTGTTTAAAAGTGTAAGAAAATGGACCGGGGTTCATAGGTTCACTAGTGGTGTCTCTCCATAAAAGATAGCATGCTGGGTGAACAAATTACAGCTGGGCAATTGACAAATAGAGGTTGCACCATAGTGCACATTCATGACATGATGACTACTATGATATTTAGTGCGGGCATTACAATAATATACATAGACCGTAATACAAACGCATCTATGACTAATAATCCACCCTCATGTTATCATCCGAACCCCCTTAGGTATTAAGCTGCAAGCAACAAATAACTGCATTAAACAAAGTGTGTAATGTAAGCAATGATTGTACACGCGGGCACTCACACCGCTGTTTTCTCCCTAGTGGCAACAACACATCCTCCCCGTCACGTTTCTGTCACTCGAGCACATGCAAAAAGGAGGCATGAACCCACTATCGAGCATAAATACTCCCTCTTGGAGTCACTGGCAACTACTTGGCTAGATCACCACTAGCAACGGAAAGCATGCAAGATCACAAATAGCATATGCAATAAAGACTATAATCAACTTGGCATAAGGTCAATATTCATCGGATCCCAGCAAACACAACACATATAATTACATCAGATCAATCTCGATTATGTTAGGTAGCTCATGAGATCTAAACATGGAGGCATATGAGGAGGAGACAACCATCTAGCTACTACTATGGACCCGTAGTCCAAGGATGAACTACTCACGCATCACTCTGGAGGCAGGCATGGTGATGAAGAGGGCTCCAGTGATGATTTCCTCTCCGGCAGGGTGCCGAAGACAGCTTCAGAACCCCCTGATCTAGGGTTGACGACGACGGCGGCTGCAGAACTTTTTCGGGGATTTTTTATCAGGTGTCTAGGCTTTTCCATCCGGGGGGAATAAATAGGCGAAATGGAAGAGGTGGTGGAGCCCTAGGGGGCCCACACCACCAGGTGGCGCCGCCAAGGGGGGAGCGCCACCCCATGGTGTGGCCCCCTGGTGCCCCTCTTCGACTCCTCTTCGGTCTTCTGGATGCTTCCGGGGAAAATAGGTACTTCGGACTTTGTGGGGTCTAATTCCGAGAATATTTCCAGAACAACTTTTCTGAAATAAAAAACAACAGAAAAAAGGGAACTGGCACTTGGCATCTTGTTAATAGGTTAGTCCCGGAAAACGTGTAAAAATGCTATAAAGAAGGGAGAAAACATGTAGCAATTGGCATAATATTATCATGGAGCATCAGAAATAATAGATACGTTGGAGACGTATAAAGCATCCCCAAGCTTAGTTCCTACTCGTCCTCGAGTAGGTAAACGATAAAACAATAATTTCTGAGGTGACATGCTACTAACATAATCTTGATCATAAAAAAGGTAAAGGCATATGTAAGCCGAGATCATAGAACTTCAAACACAAACATGATAAATAGAACTTTAATAATAAAGAAAATCAATCACTTTTCATCATGAAGAGTTGATGAACCACATGTATAGGGGATCGTAACAGTCTTCGAGGGAAGTAAAACCCAAATTTATTGATTCGACACAAGGGGAGACAAAGAATATTTGTGAGCCTTAACAAGTGAGTTGTCAATTCACCTGCACCTGAAAGTACTTTTGTTCGCAGTGGTTTATCAACAGTAACAGTTTTATAGTAGCAGCAGTAGTGAAATAATAGCAGCAGTGGAATGAAAACAACAGCAGCAGTAGTGTTTGGAGTAAACAGCGGATTAAATACTGTAGGCATAGGGATGGATGAACGGTGTTGCATGGATAAGATAGTTCAAATAATGATCAAGTCATAGGCATTGCAGATAAATATGATAAAGCATCCAAGCACTAAGTAACCATAGGCATGTGTTCCGTAAATAGTCGTACGTGCTCGCAATGAGAACTTGCACAACATGTTTTGTCCTACTAGCCCATTTTCAGCGGAGCCTCAAGGGGACTATTGGTAATTAAGGTTTTCCTTTTAATAGAACACCGGAGCAAAGCATTAACACTCCGTGAACACATGTGATCCTCACATCGCAGCCATCCCCTCCGGCTGTTCCAATTTCTATCACTTTGGGGCCTCGGGTTTCGGACAACAATGTGTGTAAATAACTTGCATGTATGATCAAGAAACAGTAATTATCATCGTGATTCAATAACATGTTCAGATCTAAGATCATGACACTTGGGCCCAAAGTGGCAAGCATTAAGCATAACAAGTTGCAACAATGTCAATAGCACTAATAGAGGATACTAGGCACTATGCCCTAACAATCACAGCATTATTACATGAACGATCTCATCCAATCCCTACCATACCCTTCAGCCTACAGCGGGGAATTACTCACACTTGGATGGGGGAAACATGGATGGTCGATGGAGAGGCGTTGGTGATGACGATGGCGAAGATCTCCTCCACTTCCCGTCCCGGTAGGGCGCCAGAACAGGAACTTCTGATCCCTGAATCGAGGTTCGGGACGGCGGCGGCGCTCTGTTGTGTTTATGTGGAATATGACGACCCCCCTCGGGGTTTAGGGTTGGAGGTTACTTGTAGTCGAAAGGGGAGTCTGGGGGGGTTCTGGGGGGCCCACACCCTATGCTGGCACGGCTAGGGGGACCCGCGCCAGGGGGTGTGGCCACCCTGTGGCTCCTCTCCTGGCCCCCTTCTGGCTCCCGGGGTCTTCCGGGGTGAAAACACCAATGGGCTCTTTTCTGGGCAATATCCCGAAAGTTGATTTTTCTGCACAAAAACAAGACACGGAAGTAATTCTACTGAAAACAGCGTTAGTCCGTGTTAGTTGTATTCAAAACACACAAGTCTAGAGGAAAACAATAAGAAAAGTGTTCGAAAAAGGAGATACGTCTTCAGAAAAGGAGATGCGTTTTTGATGTATCAACTCCCCTAAGCTTAGCTTATTGCTTGTCCTCAAGCAATTCAGTGACAACCGAGTGCGATAAAATATTTTTACAAACACATTTCTTTCGTATGATGTAAATATATTCACTATGTGATCAAATACTCAGTTATGCTCATGATAAGATTCATGCAAGATAATATCACTTAGTAGCTATGCAAACCATGAGAAGATAACAACATATTAATAATAAACAACATGAAGCATAACTATTTGCAAGATTGAAGTATTCATAATAGGATCTGATAAAGTGGTATCTCGCTTGCCCTTAAGTGTGGGGCAAAACATAAATGTCAGGGAACCTCTGAAGTTCAAGGGAAGACTAGAAGTAAATATATCAAAGATACAAGTATCAAAGTTATACCACAATCAACTGTACTTTTGGACAAACACATCACACTAAGAATGACAATTGTACTCTCAAGAAAGTGCTCAAAGAATATGACAGAGACTCAACATAAAAGTAAAAGATAGGCCCTTCGCAGAGGGAATCATGGATCACTCATGTGATCGAGCTTTTATTTTATTAAACAGAGGTATCAAAAACATTTTGAGAGAGGTGTATGCTTATGTCAACCAATGGTAAACAGACAATACAGTATGTCACAAGACAACTTGATTCACAAGAGCGGCTCCCATGTGAAGGACGCATCTGGGTAGAAGGTCATCCCTCTTTCTCTTTTGTTTACACAATTATGCTTTGACTGATAAATCAGGGGCAAAAAGAGTGAAGATAATTTGTGTGTATTAATTTGGGGCTGGGCACCCCGCTGCTAGCTCTTCTATCATTTGGATAAGCGGATGAAGCCACTAGTCCAGGGTGTGCAATCTAATCAACAAGTGAGATAAAGATTCTCTATTTACATCCTCGTGAGCTAAAACAGGGGCACAAAACAGGAATAATTTTTAGCAGGTTTTAAAGGTAGTACATGAGCAATTTACTTGGAGTGGCGGTTAAATACCACATATAGGTAGGTATGGTGGACACATTTGGAAAACTTTGGTTTTTAGGAGTTGGATGCACGAGTAGAGCTCATACTCAGTACAGGTGAAGGCTAGCAAATAGTCAGGCATCGACAATCAAAAGAGCAACAACTATCATAATCATGTTTGCGACAAAGTAAAATTAACTGAGGCATAAAATTGATACTAGAACTCTGAGGCAAAATAAATCATCGAGGCTTATTGACTTTTTGTTTTCAGTCTTAGCATGCGTGAGCATGTGCCAAGTCGATTCAAATGAAACAGTCAGAGGAGGCTACCACAATGTCATACCCTTCTATGAATAGAACAATGCGAACAAATATTTATATGAAAAGTCATTTACTATTAATAAATTGGAACAAAACATGAGAGAGCATGAACTATTAAGCAGCCATTAAGTCACATATATCTTATACGAACAAACTAAGCATGCTCACATAGATGGATATATGTACAAAAATGAAAGCAAATAGAGTTCATACCAGCCTCTCACCACAACTTGAATTGTCGTATATCGTCATTATTGCTCTTCACTTGTGGCTCGAATAATATATAATAAAAACCAAGCTCCAATGGAGTCATGGACGACTGTTGAACTCTGCAACAAAATTTACAAAACCAAAAAAGAACAACAAATATTTTTGGGGTTTTCAATTAAAGCACTAACAGAAAAGAACAAGCAAACAAAGCAAAATATTTTTGGGTTTTCGAAATGAAACAAGAACAAAAGAAAGCAAACAAACAAAACAAAATATTTTTGGGTTTTTGAATATTAAACTGCAACTAAAAGATAAAGCAAACCAAATAGAGAAACTAACGAAGCAAACAAAGAGAAACAACAGTAATATTTTGGTCTTTTCGTGTTTTGGAAAACAAGAACAAAACAATAAAAACAAAGAGAAATAAGATAAACGAAAACAAACGAAAGAAACAAAGAGAAACGAAAACAAATGAAAGAAAAGAAAACATGGATATCCAAAGAACCGACCGAACATGATATATAAATGAGTGTGATGTCGGTATACCTCCCCCAAGCTTAGGCTTTTGGCCTAAGTGGAGATCAATCAAAGTGCGGGAAATATCCCCATTGCGGTGGGTCGTCCCTCGCGTGGTCGTACTCGGGCGCATAAGAAGAAATTGAAGCAGGCGGCGCATACTCATAACAGGGTGCTGGTGTGGAATCCCCGTTGCATCGTAGGGCTGGACGAAATCACCATCGTCCTCCTCGTCGGCATCCTCCCCTTGCTGGGCAAGGTATCTGTCCATCTCACTCTCAGAAAGCTCCCATCATTGCCAGTTATTAAGATCAAACAAAAGGGGTGCAGGCAAAAGTACTTCTCTAACAATTTTAACAACTCTCCACCCGAATCGTTTGGAGGAAGTTAATTCAAAAGATAAAATATGCAAGTGAGCATTGGTAGAAAGAAACTTATGTTGAACCCTGGAAACAAGATTAAGCCTCTCTATAGGAAACTGAAAGTCTAGAGGGTGTGGCTCCAAACCATGCAAAGCTAGCAAGCGCGAGGCAATAAGACCTCCATAAACTCCGCCCTTCTCATGGTTATGTGAGAGACGGTAAGCAATCAAAGCGCCAAAATTGTAAGACCTATCGTGTCTCAAAGCAACAACAATAAACGCCAAATCATAAACAGATAACTTGCTGGCATTTTTCCTAGCTAATACACATTTAGAAATAAAGTAGGCAAAATATCGAAAGCTAGGGAGTTGAATTTCACGGATTTTACCACTCTCCCATGTGAAGCTTCTGCCTTGGAAAATCTCTCCATATAAATCCAATAGTGGTTTGGGCTGCCCACTTATTTTCTCACAAGACCCCCACTCGGGTACCTTAATAGCTGCACAGAAAACACGAAAAGGCAGGCTCACAATTTTGTTATAAATTTTATAGTGGACCATTGGGTTAGTTGGAGACCATTTAAAACGAAAATCCTGCACCATAGACATAGTTAGTTTCACATATTGGATAGGCTCATCCTCAATGAAACGCTCCAAGCCTGCATTATGCACTAGAGTGTTAAAATCCTGCAGAATTCCGGTAACTTGCATAAATTCCTGACACAGATAGATTGATGGGAACACCCGCTCTTCATGGTGCACGAGCATGACCTCATGAACCTCCAACTCATGCTGGTTTAGTTGATAGGCATTGTGCTCCATCTATGAAATTTTTCAACAATCATCATAAAAATTAATTTCAAGCAACTATAAGGTGGAAACTACCATAGGGACTTATATGAGAGCTAAACATACATCAAAACTATATTATTTATACTCAAATAAAGCATGCAAACTCACATAAGCTGTCACCTACTTTGGCAAAATATTCAAGATATACTTCACTAAACAAAATTCTACTTGGATTATCGGAGGAGTCACATACCGGAGATCAAACACACCAAAAATCAGCACAAATGATGGGCTGAAGAAGGAGATCGAAAATCCAGAGGAAGAACACCAAGAACACGGGATCCAGGAAATGTTTTCAGCTTGGGAGGTGAGAGAAGAGACTTGGGCAGTGGAGAGAGTAAGTGGAGGGCCAGGGGGCCCCACACCATGTGCTGGCGCCACCAGGGGGCTGGCCGCGCACCCTGGGGTGTGCTTGACTGGTGGGTCCTCCTGGGGTCTCCCAGGTGGCTTTCTGCCTCATTTTTTACGTAAAAATTTATTATAATTTTTCTGGAATTTTTCGAGAAACTTTATTTTTGAGGTATTTCCAGAATTTAATAATTAATAAAAATCGGGAAAACAAAAGTGAAAACTTGGAAAACAAAACCAAAACCAGCACTACAGAGGTTCTATGACACTCTAATGGAAGAATATCCAAAGAAAACAAAGGTGGTAGTGGTGACAATAAAAGTATGGGTGGTGAAAACATGCATAACTTCAGTAATCAGGGTGAAAACATCAGGAAAACATGCATAAGGATGGTGGAAAACATGACTGTACTCAAGTATTAATGTTATAACAAAAGTAAACATGGTTAAAACATAACGGGGAAGGTGAAAACATAGTGAAAACATTGTCCATTTCATTTAAAATCATTTTGTTAACAAGGGTGATCAAGTCTTGCTACCAAAATAATTTTCTATGAAACAAAACTTTGTTTCTCACTGAATACTCATGTTACCTCAACCTTGATAGACATATTCCCAATCATAATGATTTCATATTATTTGGGTGGCTTTGGATTAGGACAATAAAATTCTCCAATCTTGATGGTCTCAATATTTTCAATGGAATTTAGACCATATTTTCTATCAATCTTCTTGGGAAAATAAACAGTGTGCTCTTTATCATTAACATTAAAAGTAACTTTTCCTTGATTGCAATCAATAACATCCCCTGAAGTATTAAGAAAAGGTCTTCCAAAAATAATAAACTTATTATCATGTTCAGGCATTTCCAACACAACAAAGTCAGATAATATCAGACAATTATTAGCAACTTGGACAGGAACATTCTCACATATACCCACAAGAATAGCAGAAGACTTATCAGCCATTTGCAAAGATATATCAGTTGGTATCAATTTTTCTAGGAGGATTATTTTATATAGAGTGAAAGGCATGACACTAACTCCATCTCCCAAATCACACAAAGCAGTTCTAACATAATTATTTTTAATAGAATAGGGAATAGTTGGTATGCCAGGA
Organism: Alopecurus myosuroides; assembly: GCA_028641055.1. Classification (NCBI taxonomy): domain Eukaryota; kingdom Viridiplantae; phylum Streptophyta; class Magnoliopsida; order Poales; family Poaceae; genus Alopecurus; species Alopecurus myosuroides. The sequence goes on from JAPCYS010002483.1 coordinate 19,585, forward strand.
TCTCCAAGCTTCTGAGGAACCTTGCCATTAAAATAGTAATTAGCAAGCATAGTGGAGATTTACTCATTAGCAATCTTCCTTTTGTTAGAGACAACATCTTTCATATATTTTGCATAAGAAGGCAATTTAATAGCATCAGTTAAAGGAATTTGCAACAACAAAGGTTTCATCCATTCACAAAACTTTTTATAGTGTTCTTCTTCCTTAGATTTGTGTTTCTTGTTAGGAAACGACATTGGTTTTTGTACCCAAGGTTCTCTCTCATTACCATGTTTATTAGCAATGAAATCTTCCTTAGTATACTTCGCAGTTTTAGTTTGCTTCTCAGGTTCAGCTACAGGTTCTTCTTTATCAGAAGCATCATTCTTTTCATTACCACTTCCAGTTTCACCATCAGAGATAGATATACTATTAGGATCTTTAGCAAGTTTAGAGGATTCTACAACATTTTTATGTTTCTTCTTCTTTTTCTTCTTAGTATGAATAACATTATCATTAGTTTTCTAAGAATCTTGTTCAATTCTTTTAGGATGTCCCCTCAGGATATAAAGGATCTTGTGTAGCAATACCACTTCTAGTTCTTATTTCATAAGCATGTTTTTCTTTAGAAGAATTAACTAGCAAATATTTTTGCACTTTAGAAAGTTGATCAATTTGAGTTTGAACCATTTGAAAATGTGTAACAAGCATTTTAACATCATTAGAGGTTCTTTCTATAAGACCATGCAAATTATCAATAGCTCTAGAGTTTTCCATTAGGTGATTTTGCACTCTCCTATTAAAATTATCTTGCTTGATAACATAATTATCAAATTCATCTAAACATTGATCAGGAGGTTTGCTATAGGGAATATCTCTACCATCAAAATATACTATCAATAGCTTAGTCTCTTTATGGAAAACAATGAAAATGCCATACATTATAAACTTGATAAGATTCTTGAGACAATTGGTAAGATAAATTTAAATGAAGTAGAGAGACCTCTACCAGAGGGGCAAGTCCTTACCAAATTAGCAAATGATTGGGAACCTTATATGAAAATTATTATTAATAATAAAAATTTTATAGCCTAATGTGAACTTGGTTCCATGATATCTACTATGCCTAAGATGGTTTATGACTACTTGAAATTTGAGAATATGATTGATCACCCTTACTATCACCAACATGCTAGGTGGATGAGTGAGGGATTGGTTTATATAATTCTTCTATAGGTGGAAGATTCTTCACACCTTCAGATTTAATACCCCTCTCTTTAAGAGATTCTTGGCTTCTCTCATCACTTCATCATTTAATTCAATCATTCCCCTCTTCTTGGGTGTTGGTGTTGACACTGGAGTAGGAGTCGGCTCATGCTCAATCATAGTCCAATCATCATGAATTTGGCTTATTTTAGCCATTAATTCCTCAGCTTCTTCTGGAGTTCTTTGCCTGAAAACACAACCAGCACAACTATCCAGGTATGTCCTAGATTCAATAGTTAGTCCATTATAAAATATATCAAGAAGTTTATTATCTTCTAGCTTATGCCCAGGTTTAGCCCTAACTAAAGAACAGAACCTTTCCCAAGATACATGCAATTTCTCCCCTTCCAATTGCTTGAAATTAAATATATTTTGTAAAGGAGCATGTTGAGCACTAGCAGGAAAATATTTCTGAAAGAAAGTATTAACCAAACCAATAGGACTATCAATAGATCCAGGAGACAAATTGTTAAACCAAGTTTTAGCTTCGTCTTTTAATGAGAAAGGGAATATTTTAGTAACAAACTAGCTACGTTTCTTAAGATCATCAGAGAATAAACTACTCAAAGAGGAGAGCTCATTCATATGTTTCATAGCACTTTCATTTTCAGTACCACAAAAAGGTTTTTTCTCAACAATAGATATATAAGATAAATCAAGAGAGAAATCATAATCCTTGTCCCTAATATTAATGGGAGAAGTGGCAAACTTAGCATCAGGAGATAATTTATATTTAACAACATGACTTTCAATAAGTCTCATAACAACATCATTATCCTTCATAGTGTATATTTCATCAATAAGATCAACATATGCATCATCTAAATCATCACTAGGATTCTCTATAAGCTCAGGTGAAACAGCATGAGTAACAAGATTTTTATCAGGAGTTTTAGTGTTTGCAATATTTTTAGCTTTAGCAATAGTAGCATCTAAGAAAGGACCGAGAGAACCACTCTCATCAAGCACAATAGAAGCATCATCAAAAGTATCAGAAGTATTTTCAGATTCAGCAGAAGTAGCATGTGGTGGTGTAAGCATCTTACTCATAACAGACGGTGAATCAAGAGCAACAGAGGTATTCATAGCTGTACCTCTCCTTGTAGTGGATGGTAATATAGGAAACTTTCCATCACGAGTCTTACCCATGATGAATGATGGCAGTAGATAATAACACTCTCCGGTGAGCTCGCAAACAAAGCTATGCTCCCCGACAACGACGCCAGAAAATAGTCTTGATGACCCACAAGTATAGGGGATCGCAACAGTCTTCGAGGGAAGTAAAACCCAAATTTATTGATTCGACACAAGGAGAGACAAAGAATATTTGTGAGCCTTAACAAGTGAGGTTTAAATTCACCTGCACCTGAAAGTACTTTTGTTCGCAGTGGTTTATCAGTAGCAACAGTTTTATAGTAGCAGCAATAGTGAAATAATAGCAGCAGTGGAATGAAAACAGCAGCAGCAGTAGTGTTTGAAGTAAACAGCGGATTAAATACTGTAGGCATAGGGATGGATGAACATGTGTTGCATGGATAAGATAGTTCAAATAATGATCAAGTCATAGGCATTGCAGATAAATATGATAAAGCATCCAAGCACTAAGTAACCATAGGCATGTGTTCCGTAAATAGTCGTACATGCTCGCAATGAGAACTTGCATAACATCTTTTGTCCTACCAGCCCGTTTTCAGCGGGGCCTCGAGGGAACTACTGGTAATTAAGGTGTTCCTTCCAATAGAACACCGGAGCAAAGCATTAACACACCATGAACACATGTGATCCTCACATCACAACCATCCCCTCCGGTTGTCCCAATTTCTGTCACTTCGGGGCCTCGGGTTCCGAACAACAATGTGTGTAAACAACTTGCAGGTATGATCAAGAAACAATAATTATCATCGTGATTCACTAACATGTTCAGATCTGAGATCATGGCACTCGGGCCCAAAGTGGGAAGCATTAAGCATAACAAGTTGCAACAGTGTCAATAGCACTAATAGATGATACTAGGCACTATGCCCTAACAATCACGACATTATTACATGAACGATCTCATCCAATCCCTACCATCCCCTTCAGCCTACAACGTGGAATTACTCACACATGGATGGGGGAAACATGGATGGTCGATGGAGAGGCGTTGGTGATGACGATGGCGATGATCTCCTCCACTTCTCGTCCCGGCAAGGCGCTAGAACAGGAACTTCTGATCCCCGAATCGAGGTTCGGGACGGCGGCGACGCTCTGTTGTGTTTCTGTGGAATATGACAAACCCCCTCGGGTTTTAGGGTTGGAGGCTACTTGTAGTCGAAAGGGGAGTCCGAGGGGGGCTCTGGGGGCCCACACCCTATGATGGCGTGGCCAGGGGGACCCGCGCCAGGGGGTGTGGCCACCCTGTGGCTTCTTTCCTCGCCCCCTTCTGGCTCCCGGGGTCTTCCGGGGTGAAAACACCAATGGGCTCTTTTCTGGGCAATTTCCTGAAAGTTGATTTTTGTGCACAAAAACAAGACACCAAAGTAATTCTGCTGAAAACAGCGTTAGTCTGTGTTAGTTGTATTCAAAACACACAAGTTTAGAGGAAAACAATAAGAAAAGTGTTCGGAAAAGGAGATGCATTTTCTACGTATCAAGAGTATCTCAAATAAAGGATCAAGAATAATAATGCAAAGGAAGATAATGTTTGTTTCAGGTGTAGAGAAAGCATGGAAAAGTGATATTTTGCTAGTCCTTAAGAGTGGGGCAAAACATAAACGCCAGGACACCTTCAAAGTTCATGAGGAAGACTCGAGCAAATAATTTTAGAACAAATAATATCACATCATGAAGTAATTATTGATGTTTATGGAAAAAATGCACATAGAACTCAAAATGGCAAAAATGCTCTCTCAACTGTGCATAAAGTTACAAGATGGAGACTCAACATAAAATGAAAAGAAAGGCCCTTCGTGGAGGGAAGCAAGGATCACTCATGTGCTAGAGCTTTTTATTTAATTAAAAAGAGGTATTAAGAGTTTGACACTCCCCCATCCATCTTTCACAAACCATGGCTAACCGAATCCTAGGGTGTCTGCCAACAATCACATACCGTGGAGGAGTGTCTACATTTTGGGAGATGTATGCTAATGTCAACGAATGGTAAACAGAAAATACAGTACGTCACAAGCCAACTGAATTCACAAGAGCGGCTCCCATGTGAAGGAAACATCTGGGTAGAAGGTCATCCCTCTTTCTCTTTTGTTTACACAATTATGCTTTGACTTATAAATCAGGGCAAAAATAGTGAAGAGATTTTGTGTGTATTAATTTGGGCTTGGCACCCCGATGCCAGCTCTTCTATCATTTGGATAGGCGGATGAATCCACTAGTCCAGGGTGTGAAATCCAATCAACAAGTGAGATAAAGATTCTCTATTTACGTCCTCATGAGCAAAAACAGGAACATAAAGCAGGAGTAATTTTGAAAGTTTTAAAGGTAACACATGAGCAATTTACATTGTAGTGGCAGTTAAATACCACATGTAGGTAGGTATGGTGGACACAATGGAAAAAACTTTGGTTTAAGGGAGTTGGATGCACGAGTATAGCTCATACTCAGTACAAGTGGAGGCTAGCAAAAGACTGGGAGCGACAAATCAAGAGAGCATAAGAGCCATAATCATGCATAGCGACATAAACATCATTAACTAAAGCATAAGCGGTATCACAAGTTCAAAACCTAAGTGTTGATGGAGGCTATTCGTGACTGGTTTGTAGTCATAAACATGGTGTGAGCATGCGCCAAGTCAACCAAATAAAACATTCAAAAGAGAATACCGTAAATTTATGCTTCCTTATGACAAGAACAACTCATGAATCTTTGAATGACATATTAAACACTCTCAGATATTTGAGGCTATTCTTGCTACTCAACATCACAAGGCTTTAGAACTAAAATAACATTTATCATGGCATGAAAAAGTTCTAGCAACAGTCTATACAAGCTTCTACTTGCACTGTTATAAAAAAATCTACTTTAAACAACAATTTCTTCTTCCAAAAAGCACCATACAAGATATGTTTTAACAAATATACTCTTTATGGTACAACAAGCAAACATGATAGTACTCACCTAACACTACTAAAACTAACAGCTCTGATAAGAGATGCATGCAAAACAGGAGCTAAATAAATGCAGCAGCCAGACAAAGATTAAGAATACAAAGTATTCCCATGAAAAAGCGGAGCGTGTCACTCTCCAATAAAAGAATGCTGGGATCCAACCAAGCTTATTGCAAAAATAAAAACAAACTGAAATACAAAATAAAAACAAACTGAAAGCAAAAATAAAAGACGCTCCAAGTAAAGCACATAAGATGTGACCGAATAAAAAGATAGTTTCACTAGATGTGACCTGATAATTTATTGATGAAGAAGGGGATGCCTTGGGCATCCCCAAGCTTAGACTCTTGAGTCTTCTTGGAATTTTCTGGTATGTACCATTTGGGAATCCCCAAGCTTAGACTTTTCACTCTTCTTGATCACGTCATATCATCCTTTTCTTTTGACCCTTGAAAAGTTCCTTCACACCAAACTTCTCACAATCTTCATTAGCAATGTTAGTGCAATCGAAATAATAAATTCACATGGTTCAGTTTCAACACATGCCTAACACTAAAAAACACATTATCTACTGTCACAACTTATTTTAAAACTCCTTTTCTCAAAATAACACCAAAAGAAAGAGATTACGATGCAAATGCAATTATTGGCAGAAATCTGTCAAAACAGGACAATAGGTAAATATGATTTTTTTCGGAAATCGTCTGTTGCTCAAATCAAAAAGTGGTAAACTAAGAAAAGTTGCGTATACATCCCAGGATTATGCACAAAAAAAATCAGGTCATTTTGAATTTTGTGTGATTTTATATGGAATAAACAGTGGACAACAGAAATCTGTTTCCTGCGCAAAAATCCGCAATATAGCCTCAACTTTCCACTAGAGGATTTACTTGGCTCAACAAAAACACAAAAGAAAAGATACATCGGGGTTTCTAAGGAAATAGACAACACCCAGGTGCAAAGCACACAAAAGAAAACGAAGGAAAACAGGTTGAAAACATAGAAATAAAACGGGTTGTCTCCCGGTAGCGCTCTTCTTTAACGCCTTTCAGCTAGGCATAGAAAGCAACTCAAGTATTTTCAAGTGTGGAATTCAAATCAAGATTTGGCAATTCTTTAACAATGCATTGTATTTTATCTAAGTGAGTTTCATAGGCTCCTGTCTTAGTACTTTTAGGCTTACTATCTTTTCTTGGGCTTCGTGTAGTGCCACCAATTTAAAGGGGATTGGTATTTTATCCTTATTTTCATTATTAGATTCAGTTTTTTCTAGAGCACCAACAATGTCTACACATGAGCCGAGCATATTGAAACTATCAAAGACTTTTCTAGCTTCTATAGCGACATCTCCAAATTCTTTAAGCATAGTTTATAAGATGAAGTTTCTTTTCTCAACATCTTCAATGTTATTCAAGTTGAGGAACATATGTTGTATTATGGGATGGAGGTTGACAAACCTAGCTTCTAGAATGTGAACTAAAGAAGTTGCATCAGTCTCGTAATTGGGAGCAAGTTCTACTACGGATTTTTCCTCAAAGTTATCATGCTTACTAACATGATCAAAGAATTCTTTGATAGTGTCTTTTCCAAGTATAGAAACCACTTCCTACCGGAAAATATTTCATGGTAAACTTAGGGAACAACATGATGAAAAATAACAACGTAGTGACAAAAATAACAAGTAGAATAAGAACTAATTATTTTGTGTTTTCGATAAAGAGAAGCAAAACAAGACAAAAATGAAAACAAGACAATAAACAAAATAAAGAGGTTGAGAGTGAGATACTCCCCTTGCTAGAAGACTTCTTCCTCCCTGGCAACGGCGCCAGAAATTTCCATGATGCTACGCTTTGGGAACCCCAAGAGGAGGGTGTGATGAGTGTAGCGGTAGGAATTTCCCTCAGTTAAGAACCAGGGTTATCAATCCAGTGGGAGGAAGAGGATCTTTGGAAGGTTGATGCAACTGACGGTGGTGCTGGCGCTTCACCGGTGCCAGCAACAACACGGAACCTGCACACAACATAACCAAAATACTTTGTCCAACAGTACATTTAGGTTGTCAATCTCGCCGGTCTTGCTGAAAACAAAGATTAGACGTATAGTGTGGAAAATAGTGTATGCTTGCAGTAAGTAAAGAAAGCAGGAAATTTAAGTGGTTTGTTTAACAATGTACGAAAATGGACCGGGGTTCATAGGTTCACTAGTAGTGTCTCTCCATAAAAGATAGCATGTTGGGTGAACAAATTATAGCTGGGCAATTGACAAATAAGGGTTGCACCCTAGTGCACATTCATGACATGATGACTACTATGATCTTTAGTGCGGGCATTACAACAATATACGTAGACCGTAATCCAACTGCATCTATTACTAATAATCCACACTCAGGTTATCATCTGAACCCCCTTAGGTATTAAGTTGCAAGCAACAGATAACCGCATTAAACAAAGTGTGTAATGTAAGAAATGATTGTACACGCGGACACTCACACCGCTGTTTTCTCCCTAGTGGCAACATCACATCTCCCCCGTCACGTTTTTATCACTCGAGCACAGGTGAAAAGGAGGCATGCACCCACTATCGAGCATAAATACTCCCTCTTGGAGTCACTAGCAACTACTTGGCCAGAGCACCACTAGCAACGGAAATCATGCAAGATCACAAATAGAATATGCAATAAAGACTCTAATCAACTTGGCATAAGTTCAATATTCATTGGATCCCAACAAACACAACACATATAATTACATAAGATCAATCTCGATCATGTTAGGCAGCTCACGAGATCTAAACATGGAGGCATAGGAGGAGGAGACAACAATCTAGCTACTGCTATGGAACCGTAGTCCAAGGATGAACTACTCACGCATCACTCCGGAGGCAGGCATGGTGATGAAGAGGCCTCCGGTGATGATTTCCTCTCCGGCAGGGTGCTGGAGACAGCTTCAGACCCCCCTGATATAGGGTTGACGACGACAACGGTTGCAGAACTTTTTCGGGGATTTTTTATCAGGTGTCTAGGGTTTTCCATCCGGGGGGAATAAATAGGCGAAAGGGCATAGGCGGTGGAGCCCTGGGGGCCCCACACCACCAGGTGGCGCGACCAAGGGGGGACGCGCCACCCCATGGTGTGCCCCCTGGTGCCCCTCTTCGACTCCTCTTCGGTCTTCTAGATGCTTCCGGGGAAAATAGGCACTTCGGTCTTTGTGGGGTCCAATTCCGAGAATATTTCCAGAACAAGTTTTGTGAAATAAAAAACAACAGAAAACAGGGAACTGGCACTTGGCATCTTGTTAATAGGTTAGTCCCGGAAAACGTGTAAAAATGCTATAAAGGAGGGAGAAAACATGTAGCAATTGGCATAATATTATCACGGAGCATCAGAAATTATAGATACATTGGAGACGTATCAACCGTCTTGAATGACATGTCGTGGGGAGAAAGTGTAGTTATTCCGGATAATTAAACCACCTTGTGGCCAAGGACGAATCAGGGGGGCTTTGTCGAATTGTTTTTTCGCCCATTGGTGCATGTATCCATCTTCGTGAAAGCTTGCTTCTTGTTTTACCTTAAATTTCTGGTCAAAAGCCAGAATGTCCTCGTCTAGATTAACGAGAGACATCCCTCCTTCTTCTGGCTAGGCCGCCCTTTCCTGCACATCCAGAAAGGATGTATCAGGCTAGCTGGGCTGGCTGGGAAGGGGGAATTCCGAGTCTTCTACAGGGGCGGAATGCTCTCCCAAAGCATCCGCCAATGGAGTATCTGGGGCAATAAGAGGGGAAGGCTTTCCCCGGCGGGAGACTATTTTTTGTTTCTTCCGTCCTCTCCCATTTAGAGGAGCGGGAGAGAAACTGGAAAGAAAGGAAAAAACGAGTTTAAAACTAGAGACGGATAAACCTGGTGCAAGGGAAAAGTAAATCATGAAAATACCTGGAAGTTGCGACGGGAACCCCTTCAAGGTCGATGACATCAGTAGAGGCGGCAATGTTTTTGCGTTTTCTACCTCTGGCCGCTAAAATGCGGTCTTTAAGTTCTATTTCCTCCTCCGTAGATACTAGCTGATCCTCTGTAAGAGTTTGAAGATGCAAAAAGTATGAAAAGCAAATAGTATGCATTTGTATCTGCAAAGTATAAAACCCTCTCAAAAAGGCAAAAAGAATTCATTGCCTTGGGAGGAGGGTTCTCTGAGTGGAACATTGACAGGCTCTCAACATATTGGTCACGGGTGGCCACCAAATGGTTCGCCCTCTTCTCAAAGATTTTCCCCGACATTTCTATCGATGTAACCCGCATGGCGTCCTCTGGGCCAGTATACTCGCAGAGAAGGCGGCCGGAGTGAAAGGCGAGAAGCTGGATCCGTCGTCCGAGCCAGGAAAAAATTGTATCCATTCCCGTGAGGGGCGGGTTGGAAGTGACCAACTTGGCGATCCGCCTTTTTATCCTTATAATATCTGGAGGTAGAACCTGGACGACATCCTTGTAATGCTGGAGAAATTGAAGAAACAGGCGGATGGTGGGAACCCCATACCTCGAAAGACGTGGGAGGCCAGAATTACCCTTTCCCCGTCTTTTGACTGTGGCTCTTCATCCTTGTTCTCCAGCCGCCATTTGTCTTGGAGTATAAATCTGTCTTTCTCCAAGCTGTGCAAGAGAGCCAGGGAAGTGGTGCAGAGGCTCCAATTGTCGGCTCCGCCTCCTTTTTCCTCCTCGCCTTCGGCGGTGGCATCGCCTTCCGCGTCTTCACCGGTGCGAGCAATTTCCTCGCCTTTTGTTTTTGGGATCGAGGACGTTGGATTTGCGGAAGGAGGTGGTGGCGCAAATTTAGTGGGTCGCTAGGATTTCCCCTCGCCGAAGCTCCCGCGGGAGTCTCCGACGCAGCCGTGGCAGCGCTCAGTGTCGGGGGGCTACCCCCGAGTAGGGGTAAGGCAAGTGATAAAGATGAAGATCAGAGTACTATTGGCCGGGTTGGTGGATACCCGGGTATCCTCTACCCGGTAGTCTCTATCCGGTCATAAGTATTGAAGGCCAAGAGGCGATATTGAGCAAGTTTGTATTCGTTCGGGTAGCGGTCAGGTGGTCCGGGTAGATGGGCTGCGTTCCTACCCGGGCAAGAAGTCAATGGAGCCGTTCCGACAGGTGCCCACGTATCCTGTAGCCGTACAAGCGTGCGGTTCAACTTACAGAGCGCGTGATCATCCGCGATATGGCGTGGCTACAGTGAGGTAGGCTCCTGTCAAGTCCTATCACTGACAGAGGGGACAGGACATGCCTAGGGGCCTACTCTATGTCACTGATAGGGTGGACAGGTCCCATCTGCCGAACGGCACGATGACTTCCCGCACCCGCGTCAGCGAGAAGCCGGAGGCGTGCGCTGTCCTGTAGTAGGCGTGTCGCATCAAGTGTACCTTATAGTCTTTATTTATTCGGCTGGGCACCGGTATATAAGGTGCCCTGCCCCTCCTGCGCGAGGGATGCTGCCTTAGATTGCATTTATTACCAGAGCCAACACTGGAGCTAGAGAGAGCAGCCGAGTGGCTACTCGGCCAAGAGGCAAACATTGTACTGTGGCTACTCGGAAAACATACATACAGAGAGGTAGGCAGGAGTAGGGGTGTTACCTCCACACGAGGGCCCTGAACCTGGGTAGATCTTGTTGTTTGCAGTGTTACTTACGCGTGGCTACTCGCCGTGCGATCCCTCCCCGGATATCTCCAGCGTCCATCGGCCCCAACTTTATCCACCCCATGGCATCTGTCTTTACCATACCATGAGAGTTGGCGCCCACCGTGGGGCCAGCATCGGCGCTGGATGTAGTTCATATTCGGACGGGACCCGTTTCTGCTACGGGGGAGCGCGTGGTGCGTGGCCTTGTCCACAGATTCGGCTCCTTCGACTTCGTCACCGACAACGCCGGCGATTTCGGCGGCAGGCCCGTGCCGGCAGGCGGCACGGTGCTCTCCTTCGGCACGCATCTGGTCTACGTCGTCACCACCGTCATCCGCGAGTTCCCGGAGGAGGTGCTCGTCGCGGAAGATCCTCTTGCTGTAGTCGCTGCCCGCAGAAAGCCTTCTGGCTGCTCTGCGGACAGCGTGGAGGTGATGATGACAGGCCCGACTATCGATGCCGGGAAAGGCACGGCCGCTACCGCGGGAGTCATCGAGGAACCTGCTGGCGCCAGGGTTCACAAGCCCTACGATGCTCCCCACAACATTCCGGGTTACGTGGATCCTTCCACGTCTACGGCGATACTGGCTGCTCGCGGTGATGCTACCGTGCAGCTGGGCATGCCACGAGCTACCGAGGTGGAACTTGCCGCCTTGAGGGCGCAACTCGAGCAGCAACGTCAAGTGCTACTCGCGGAATCCCAGGAGCTGGACAAGGTTAGGCTTGAGCTTAACCTAGACCAAAATAAGTACAACAGGGCCCATGGCTTTACTCCTGTTTCTAGGCTGCCTGGCAAGCTAGGCACTACTCGTCGCAACTTAGGCACTGAGCTGGCTAGAGATGGTAGGGCTGCTAGCCAATATGCTAGTTTGAACACTTTTGGTAGGCCCAGATACAACACCCCCGCCAAAACTCTTAGGGCTGCAAAGGCAGCGGCTGCTGAGTTGCCGCATCTCGCTGGCGACGCGCGCTAGGCAGCAGGATAGACTCAATGAGCTAGTGCTAGAGGCTGCCAGGCAGAACGGGGAGTTCCAGAAAGCCAATCCGGGTGCTGGCGCTTCTCAGGTTGTGCACTCGCATGCGGTCAGATCTACGGATCATGCATCATCACCGCTTCCTGGCAATGAAAGGGACCGGAGTGTGAACTCTAGGAAGAACAAACAGATGCAGGTGTACGACCCGGCTGTCGCCGCAAAACAGCACGCTGTGCCGCGGCAGCCCGGTCAGAAACACAACACTACAGGAGCTGGCTATCAAGCCAATAAAGCTCACAACAAGGAGCAAGGAGGAAACTGTGCATGACCTTCTCGGCGTCATGCTGCCCAGCCTACTCGGCAGAGGACGCAGCAGCCAGCGGCAGCACAGCCGCATTCGGCTATGCCAGCAGCCAATCCGGTTGTGCAACCCGCAGCTGTGCATGAAGATCGCTATGATGATGGGTACTCGGCGATGGGGCTAGCCGGGTATGCTGACCCGAGAGATGTCACTGACCGCTTGGGTGACCGCATGTTGGAGCCCAGCGATGCAAGATACAAGCTGGACCGGATCAATCGGTCTACGCAGCTCGAGAACAAGGGGCCACCTGGCCCAGATTGCTTTGGTCGCTGCATCATGGAGGATCCCTCCGTGAAGCCGTTTCAGCTACCTAGGGGGACCAAGTGCTATGATGGCAGCACCAAGCCGGAAGACTGTCTGAGTGACTACGTTACCGTTGTGCACATTGCAGGCGGCAACGGGAGATGGGCTGTGCGGTATGTTCCGCAGATGTTGAAGGGCCCTGCTCGGATTTGGCTCAACAACTTGCCAAGAGATAGCATCAACTGCTGGCTAGACTTCTCGGAAGCCTTCGTCAGGAACTTCACCAGCACGTACAAGAGGCCGAATAGGCCGCAGCAACTGTCTGCTTGCAAGCAGCGAGAAGAGGAAACTGACCGCGAGTACATTACTCGGTGGAGCACACTGAGGAACACCTGCGAGGGTGTGAATGAGTCACAGGCAATCGCCTGGTTCGCGCAAGGCTGTAGGCATGGCAGCATGCTGCGGCAGAAGCTGCAGAGAGAGATGCCGAGTACGCTCGCCGAGACAATCAAGATTGCTGATATGTATGCACTCGGAGACCCTACTCAGCCTCTGCTCGATGTTGATCCAAGAAGGAAGCACCATGACAGCAGCTGACGCAACGACTTCCGCAACAAGCGCAGGGGTGACCGCATTGATACTCGGTATGATCCCGAGGAGGTGAATGCTGTGATTCAAGGCCCTGCGGCTGCTGGGAGTAGCCAAAGGCAAAAAACAGCTGGAGCCCAATACGGGCAGAACCAGAATCAGGGCCAAGGCATCAAGAAGCCGTACAATGCTCCCCAGCAGGGTAGCGGCAACCCGGATCCAGCTCCGAGTTTTATCTTTGAGAACATGAAGGTTGGGCCATGCAGCTTCCATACTCGGCATCCGAGTAGGCCAGCCAACCACACTACCCGGCAGTGCAGCTGGTGGGACCGCATCAAGGATGAAGATGCTGGTCAGCTGCCCCCTCCTCCTCTGCCGCCTAAAAATGCCAGTGTGTAGCCTATTCGGGCAGCTGCTCCCAGGCCTGCAGTGAATCCAAGAAGGGAGAATGTGAACCAAGTGGCTCAGGGAGCCAACCGCAACTACAACAACAACAACAACCGCAACTACAACAACAACGGCAACTGCAACTTCAACAACAACAACAACAGTAACAACAACAACAACGGCAACAATGGTGGCGGAGATTGCAACCAGTACCAGGAGCACCATGAGAGCTACATGATCTTCACCACCGAGCTAGACGACAAGCAGTCATTGCACATGCGTGCGATGGAGGTAAATGCAGTGATCCCGGTTGTGCCTGACTACCTGCACTGGTGCGACCAAGAGGTTACTTGGTCCAGAGCTGATCATCCCAAGGTGATGCCCGATCCGGGTAGCTATGCTCTGGTGGTGGATCCCACTTTCTTGGGAACCCAGAAGAATGTCAGGTTCAACAAGGTGCTGATCGATAACGGCAGCAGCATCAACATCATGTACCGGGATACACTGGAGAATCTCGGCCTTGCCGAGAACATGATGCTACCCAGCAAGACCACATTCCATGGCATTGTGCCGGGAGTATCTTGTGCTCCAATCGGCCGCATCTGGGTTGATGTCCTATTCGGCACCAGGGAGAACTGCCGCACCGAGTGCCTGCAGTTTGAAGTAGTTGATCTGCAGAGCCCCTACCATGCTCTACTCGGTAGGCCTGCC
>JAPCYS010000745.1:0-33731 GCA_028641055.1 Alopecurus myosuroides
TGATAAGGAAACCTTGATCATCATTTAATCAACAAGCTAGTTAAACGAGAGGTGTTACTAAGAACTCTTGTTTGTTTATCGGACACACATGTATCAACGTTTCCGGTTAATACAATTCTAGCATGAGAAATAAACATTTATCATAAACAAGGAATAACATAATAAACACTTTATTATTGCCTCTCGGGCATATTCCCTTCAGTCTCCCACTTGCACTAGAGTCAATAATCTAGTCTGTAAGCACTTAACACATATGGTGTTCCAGTGTTATTACCATGCTTTGCATGTGGTTAACTTCAGCAAAAGATCTGACATGTTCAGATCATATTGTATTCGCATATTTTTTGCGTTTACACGCATCACTCATTTTCTAATGAGATGGCTTCATATATATTTGGTCAACCGGTGAGACCTTAATTCCTCATCTTAAACTAATGTTACTGACATTGTGAAAATGTAGCTCCATAGTGTCAGCAATCTTGGAAATTAACCAAGTTCAATAAATAACTCCTTGACACAAAATACTTCTATTATTTGTTGTCAACACAACGATATACTTAACCTCTGTTGTAGTATCCGTCATAATACTTTAATTTTGAAACTCATTCAAATCCAGCGTGGAACTTTCTTCCAGCCTATTGTGTCACCCTTCATCACATATTTTAATTGAGATAAAATTATTTTAATAGATGACAAGACTATTAGTGTAACAATTACAACGAATATTTTGTTATTACTACATAGGAAAACATATCCTTAGCATTTCTAAAAATTGCATAAGGATCTCTCCCACTTTTGTCTAATCATCAGATGAATTATCCCTCTATAACATTCTATAGCATAGACTCATCTGGTTGTGTACATAGCATGGAACACTTGACTTGGAAATCTCAATTTCAATTTTGCTCATCATGTGTCAAAACACTTGAATATTGTTTAATTCTTTTACATGTGGTAAGAACCCCTTCTTGTCATTTCGATATTGACTTACTTCAATACTTCATCTATGTAATTTGGCTCAACCATATCAGGCGCTGATACGTCATAAACGTATCCATAATTTCTAATGTTCCATGTTGTTTTCATACTACATTGTACATGTTTCCTTTACACTTTATGCCCTTTTTATCGATTTCCCGGGACTAACCTATTGAAAAGATGCCACAAAGCCTGTTCTTTTTTTCTGATGTTTTTAGTTTCAGAAAAGTTGTTCTGGAAATATTCTCGGAATTGGACGATTCGAAGCCCAGAAGTCTTAGAATTCCTAGAGGATCAACAAAGTGCAAAAGAGATCCGGAGAGGGGCAGAGGGGTGCCCACACCATGGGTGGGCACAGGCCCCCCCTAGCACACCTAGAGGTGGTGTGGGCCCCTCGGGTGCCCACCGCCATCGCCCTTTTGCCTATAAAGCCCCCACGAGGCATAAACCCTAAAGATCTCGGTCCCGTTCCACAAAAAGTTCCGTAGCTCCGCCGCCGCCGTCGACAAGTTTCGGAGGACAGAAATCTCTATTCCGGCACCCTGCCGGGACGGGGAAGTTCCCCCGGAGCCATCTCCATCGACTCCACTGCCATCTTCATCGTTGTTGATGTCTCTCATGATGAGGAGGGAGTAGCTCTCCCTACGGGCTGAGGGCTCTACCGGTAGCTATGCGTCTCATCTCTCTCTCCCATGGTGTGATATTTATGTGATCATGAGCTTTGTAATATAGTTGAATAAGTAGATGTTACTCTTTATCTATTATTCTACTCAAGTGGTTTTGTTATGAGATCTCCGTAGACACTTTGATCATGGTGTAAAGGTGACAGTGTGCGCACCGTGTGGTTTAGCATGATATTTGTATTTTGTGTTGGATGACCCTATGAAATTGTGGCATTTTTTTAGTACTAATTTGGGGCGCTCATAGTGACAGCGTGGGGTTCCCTAGAGTGGGAATAAAGATTTGAGGGGTGACTCATGGATTGGTGGTTGTTATCCGACCGGAGATTGGTTCAGAGTAGCGTAGTGAAGAGAGATATTCATGCATTCAATTATGTTATTATTGTTGAGAGTGTCCACTAGTGAAAGTATGATCTCTAGGCCTTATTTCTAAGCATTGAAACACCGTTTACATTCAGTTCTGCTACATGTTTGCTTGCTGCCATTTTTATTTCAGATTGCTATTGTCACTTATAATCATCCATATTACTTGTATTTCACTCTCTCTTCGCCGAACTAGTGCACCTATACAACTGACAATTGTATTAGGTGTGTTGAGGACACAAGAGACTTCTTGTATCATAATTGCAGGGTTGCTTGAGAGGGATACCTTTGACCTCTACCTCCCTGAGTTCGATAAACCTTGGGTGATCCAGTTAAGGGAAACTTGCTGCCATTCTACAAACCTCTACACTTGGTGGCCCAACATTGTCTACAAGAATATAAGTGTGCGTAGACATGAAGCTCTTTTCTGGCGCCATTGTCGGGGAGGTAAGGTAAAAGGTTCTCACATCCTCTGTGAGTGCTCGAAGTTATTTCCTTTAAATTCTGCAATTATATCTTTTTGTTTCTTGTTTTTATTTTCACTAGTTAGGTTTATTTTTACTTGTTCCTTGGTTTTATTTTTACTAGTTAGGCTTAATGGAAAGCAGCAAAATATGAGAGAGGTTTATTTGCATGCTAGTAGCAATGTTATTAGCATTAATTCTTTAGAAACCATTATTTCTAATGCTATGGAAAAGTCTAAGCTTGGGGAAGCTAGTTTTTATAATGTTTTTAGTTCCCCGTCTTTAGAGGAGAAATTTTTCTCTGATGATAATTTATCCTCCATATGTGATAAATCTAATGATGCTTGTGATATTTTAAATCCTCCTGCTAAAAGTTTTCCTTTTAGAATACCTATGAAAATTGTGGAACGTGTAATCAATAACTACTATTTTGGAAATGGAACTGTCCATCCTACTGATCATTTACTCTTTATACAAGAATTATGCAGATTGTTCAAGTGTGCATGTATTTCAATGGACCAAGGTAAGAGGAGGCTATTATCTTTGTCACTTAGGGACTAATATGTACATTTTGCATCACCATTTTATATTGTCATTTTCTGTTATTCATCGATATATTTCATGTTATGATGCATTACTTATGTTATTTCATCTTATGTTGCATGTTTCATAATTTTTGGAGAATAAACACATGGACCAAAAATTTGATGGAAAAAGAACTACCAAGTTGCCGTATTTACGAAGATCAGAAGAAGGGGTCATCGGGGATGTCTTAGAAGTCCAGAAGAGGGAGCTAGCCACGAGGAGACCTGGAGGGGGCCCACAGGGGGCCCACACCATGGGGTGCCGCCCCCTGGCCGCGCCACCAGGTGGTGTGGCCACCCTAGCCAACCTTTGGTCGCCCCCGTTCGCATATTTGACCCCGAGGGAATCCTACGCCCCAGAATATCATCGAAGAAATATTCCGCTGCCGCCTCGGGGCGGAAAACAACAGAGAGAGAAAAGATCTCTGGCAGGGAGAAATCTGCCGGGGAAATTCTCCCCGGAGAGGGGGAATCCTCACCATCGTCACCGTCATCACTCCGGGCATCATCAAGATCGTCATCGTCATCATCATCACCACCAGCACCATCACCCTCATCATCCACCTTCACCCCGCTGTAACAATTAGGGGTCTTTATCGTTGTTTTCCACTAGATCTCTCTCCCGGTGTGGATTACTTGTTAGTAGTTGATGCTTATGAGATTTATCGATGTTTGGACTTTATGAACAGATTGTTATTGATCATTATATCACCTCTGATTATGATTCGTATGATGTCTTGTGAGTAGTTCGTTTAGTTCTTGAGGACATGGGAGAAGTCATGATGTTAGTAGTGGAATTATGTTGAAGTAATATCTAGTGGTTTGATATTAAAGTTGTGGTGTTATTCTTCTAGTGGTGTCATGTGAACTTCGACTACATGACACTTCACCTTTATGGGCCTAGGAGGATGCATTGTGTATTTGGCTCCTAATTCTGGGGTTGCCGGAGTGACAGAAACCTAAACCCCCATTAGGAAACCAATGCACGAGGGAGTGTAGGATCTCGGAGTTTTAAGGCTATGGTTAGATTTATCTTAATTACTTTCTTGTATTTGCGAATGCTTCCAAGGGCTTTAATCACAAGTATGTATTAGTCCTAGTTGGGTGGTGCATTAGCATAGGTTCACACACACAACACCTATCAAAACAATAAATATTAATCAACCGTATGAAACGAAAGCACTTGACGAAATTCACATATGTCCTCGAGAACGTTTGGTAATCATAAGTAGAACAACCGGCTTATCCTTTGCTCTCAAAAGGATTGGGCCACTCGCTGCAATTATATTAACTGTATTTTATTTATTCGCACTTTATTTATCTGCTATATCAAAAACCCCCAAAAACCCGTTTGCTAGTGTTCACAGTGAATCCTCTATCCAACCTGCTTGTCAAACACCTTATGCTCCTCGTTGGGTTCGACAATCCTACGATACATTCCCTATACTTGTGGGTCATCAAGACTATTTTCCTAGTGCTGTTGTCGGGGAGTGAAGCGTTGTAAGTGGAATTGGTAAGAGAAACTTTTACTATGAGTGTCGTTTTTATTTCTGTCTGATGTTTTATTTCATTATGGATAATTCTTTTGGTTCTCTGTTTAGGGGTACTACTACTGTTATTGCTAGGGTAGTAGGTGACCCATTATCTGCTGAATTAGATCCTTATAAAATACCTATGAAAATTGTTGGACGTGTTATGTATAACTGCTATTATGGAGATGGAAATGTCCAGCTCGGTGATCATTTGCTCTTTATACATGAATTATGCGAGTTATTCAGGTGTGCATGTATTACAATGGATCAAGTTAACAGGAAATTATTCTCTTTATCGCTGAAACGTAGAGCTGTTGAATGGTTTAAATTGCTGAAGAATGGTGAATCTATTGGATGGGAGGAAATTGTACCTCTCTTTTATTCTAAATTCTATCCTCCAAGTGAGATTCATAAAGACCGAAATCAAATATATAATTTCTGGCCTCATGATGGAGAGAGTATTGCCCAAGTTTGGGGGAGAATGAAGTTATTAATGCTTAAATGTGCCGTTCATGAGCTCCCGAGCAATATTGTTATCAATAATTTTTATGCAAGGCTTTTTATTTATGATAAGGATTTATTGGATGCTTCTTGTTCTGGATCATTCACACGTATGAAGGAAGAAGCTAAATGGGATCTTCTTGACTGTAATCATGAAAACACTAAAGGATGGGAGAATGACAAAGGTAGAAATTCAGGTATGAATTATGATTATGAATGCATTAAAGCTTTTATGGGAACTGATTCTCAAATCTTTGCAAATTGTCTTAAAGCATTTGCCTCCCATCTTGATATTCCTAAAAAGGAGTTGAGCTAGTACCATGCATCTTATAAAGATATTGTTCCTGTTAGAAATATAGAAGTGCATGATGTTAATCCTGCTGTGCCTGAGCCTTATATTGAGAAAATGCCTTTTCCTGCTAAGGTAAAATAACACTCTATTGTAGCTAGTGTGGTTAACAAGAGCATAATGAAATCTATTGTACCTTATGAACAAATAATTGTTGAACCTGCGGTAGCTATAGTTAAAGTCCTTGTTTGTGGAAATGTATAAGATGAACATATTGTCTTCTGTGAGGATGCTTCTAATATTGCCTGGCATCCAAATAGACCTAAGAAAACTAGTGTTCCTATGATTTCTGTTAAGATTGGTGATCATTGCTATTATGGTTTGTGTGACATTGGTGCAAGTTCTAGTGCTATTCCTTATGAGCTTTATAAAGAAATTATGCATGAAATTGGTTCTTGTGAGCTTGAGGATATTCATGTGGTTATTCAGCTTGCTAATAGAGAAACTATCTTTCCAATTGGCATTGTAAATATCCTACTGATTTTCTAATGCTGGGTAAGGCTGCTAGTAAAACTTGTCCTATTATTTTTGATAGACCTTTCTTGAACACTTGTGGTGCTATTATAGATTGTAAGAGGGAGAAGATATTGACTAAATTTGATGGAAAATCTTATGAGTTTAATTTATCCAAATTTGCTAGAGCACCTTATGAATCTGAATTGCCTAATGAAAAGTTTAGTTGAACAACTTGCCTCTATTGCTCTTGCTCCTAACAATGCTTTGCAGCAATATATGGAGGATCATGAAAGTGAGGTATTTATGGAAGAGAGAAATGAGATTGACGATATTCTTCTTCGTCAACCGATGATACTGAAACATAATTTACCTATGGAAAACTTGGGTACCACATTACCACCCAAGGAGGATCCTATTTTTTTACTTAAAACATTTACCTGATGATCTTAAATATGCTTATATTGATGATAAGAAAATATATCCTGTTATTATTATTTCTAAACTTTCAGGTGAAGAAGAGGAAATATTACTGGGAATATTGAAGAAACACCGTGGAGCTATTGGATATACTCTTGATGATTTGAAACGTATTTCTCCCTCTATATGTCAGCATGTTATTAATATTGAACCTGATGCAAAGCCAGTAGTTGAACATCAACGCCGTTTAATTCCTAAGATGAAGGAACTGGTAAGGAATGAGGTATCAAAAACTCCTTGATGCTGGTATTATTTTTCCTATTGATGATAGTAGGTGGGTGAGCTCTGTGCATTGTGTCCCTGAGAAGGGAGGAATGACTGTTGTGCCTAATGAAAATAATGAGCTTATTCCTCAAAGAGTAGTAGTTGGTTATAGAATTGCATTGATTTTAGGAAAGTTAACAAGGTTACTAAGAAAGATCATTATCCTTTGACTTTTATTGATCAAATGCTAGAGAGGTTGTCTAAGAAAACTCATTTTTTCTTTCTTGGTGATTATTCTAGGTTTTCTCAAATTGCTGTTAGGAAGCAAGATCAAGAAAAAACAACCTTTACTTGTCCTTATGGTAATTATTCTTATAGACATATGCCTTTTGGTTTGTGTAATGCTCCTGCTACATTTCAAAGATGCATGTCTGCTCTTTTTCATGGTTTTTGTGAAGAAATTGTGGAAGTATTCATGGACGATTTCTCCGTCTATGGAACTTCTTTTGATAACTGCTTGCACAACCTTGATAAAGTTTTGCACAGATGTGAGGAAGCTAATATTGTTCTTAATTGGGAGAAATGCCACTTTATGGTGAATGAAGGAATTGTTCTTGGGCATAAAATTTCTGAAAGAGGTATTTAAGTTGATAGAGCTAAAGTGGAAGCAATAGAGAAAATGCCCTATCCCAGGGATGTTAAAGGTATTCGTAGTGTTCTTGGTCATGCTGGTTTTTATAGGAGGTTTATTAAAGATTTATCTAAAATATCAAAGCATCTCACTAATTTTCTTCAAAAAGACATACCTTTTGTTTTTGGTGATGATTGTAAGGAAGCTTTTGAAACTTTAAAGAAGGCTTTAACTACTGCTCCTATTGTTCAACCACCTGATTGGAATTTACCTTTTGAAATTATGTGTGATGCTAGTGATTTTTCTATAGGTGTTGTTCTTGGACAACAAGTAGATAAGAAATTGAATGTTATTCAATATGCTAGTAAGACTCTTGATGCTGCTCAAAAGAATTATTCTACCACTAAAAAAGAGTTCATAGCTGTAGTCTTTGCTTGTGATAAGTTTAGACCTTATGTTGTTGATTTAAAAGTTACTATTCATACCGATGATG
Source organism: Alopecurus myosuroides (assembly GCA_028641055.1). Classification (NCBI taxonomy): domain Eukaryota; kingdom Viridiplantae; phylum Streptophyta; class Magnoliopsida; order Poales; family Poaceae; genus Alopecurus; species Alopecurus myosuroides. The sequence continues at coordinate 7,713 of JAPCYS010000745.1, forward strand.
CTGCTATTAGATACCTTATGGAAAAGAAAGATGCTAAGCCTAGGCTTATTAGATGGATGCTGCTTTTACAAGAGTCTGATTTGCATATTGTGGATAGGAAGGGTGCTGAAAACCCTGTTGTTGATAACTTGTGTAGATTGGAAAACATTGCTTATGACCCTATTCCTATTAATGATAGTTTTCCAAATGAACAATTGGCTGCAATATAGGTAAATTCCCAAGATAGTCCATGGTATGCTGATTATGCTAACTTTATTGTTTCCAAGCTCAACCAGAAGAAAATTCTTCTATGATTTGAGGCATTATTTTTGGGATGACCCACACTTATATAAAGAAGGAGTAGATCGTATTATGAGAAGATGTGTTCCAGATCATGAACAACGTGAAATATTGAGAAAGTGCCATGGTAGTGCTTATGGAGGACATCACGCTGGAGATAAAACCGCACAAAAGGTTCTACAATCAGGTTTCTATTGGCCTACTCTCTTTAAAGATGCACGTAAATTTGTTTTATCTTGTGATGAATGTCAAAGAGATGGTAATATTTCTAGACGTAATGAAATGCATGTGAGTTATTCTCTTGTTATTGAACCTTTTGATTGTTGGGGATTTGACTTTATGGGTCTGTTTCCTCCTTCGAATGGTTACACTCATATTCTTGTTACTGTTGATTATGCTAATAAATGGGTAGAAGCTATACCTACAAAAAGTGTTGATGGTGAGACCTCTTTAAAAATTCTTAAATATGTTATTTTCCCTAGGTTTGATGTGCCTAGATATCTTATGACCGATGGAGGTTCTCACTTTATTCATGGTGGTTTTAGAAAAACCCTGGCTAAGTATGATGTTAACCATAGAATTGCCTCAGCTTATCATCCTCAAACCAGTGGGAAAGTAGAATTATCAAATAGACGAATTAAATCTATCTTGCAAAAGACTGTTAATAAATCTAGGAAAATTGGTCTGATAAGTTGAATGATGCTTTATGGGCTTATAGAACAGCTTATAAAAATCCTATGCGTATGTCTCCTTATAAAATGGTTTATGGAAAATCTTGTCACTTGACTTTAGAATTAGAACACAAAGCTTATTGGGAAGTGAAAGAACTTAATAAATATTTTAAACTTGCTGGTAAGAAAAGAATGCTTGAGTTGAGTTCTCTATATGAATGGAGATGTGAAGCTTATGAAAATGCTAGACTCTTTAAACAGAAGGTTAAACAATGGCATGATAGGAGAATTTTTAAAAGAGAGTTTCATGTTGGTGAGAAAGTTCTATTTTATGGGTCTTGTCACATCCTCTTTTGGAGACATGGTTGTAAGGAGAAAAAGGCATAGAATTAGGGACCAATAGAAACTTTCAGTTGATCCTGTTGTTTTTCTGGGTTTTTAAACTCCTTATGTAAACCTGATGTCACCTTTGAGAAATAAAGAGAGGATGGTTATCCTATTGTTCTTGTCACTTTTCAAACTTGTTAATCTTGGTATTTGATCACCCAAGAAATAAAACAAGATTTTGAATTTGAAACCCCTAAGGAAAAACATGATTTTTCCTTTTCTTTTTCTAGCTATCACATACACTTTTTGACACCATTTATATCCTTGAATCCAAATTCTTTTTGAATATTTCTTTGGTTGTCATCCATGTTTATGATATGGAATTGCTCAACATGTTCAAAGAAATATTTTTGAAACAGTGGAAATCATGTTGTCATGGTTGTTTTTCTACCTAGTTGAAAAACAGGAAAAAGGAAAAACAGGAAAACAGAAAACTACCCCTGTTTCACCCTTGTTTTCATCCACTTCCACATTTTCTAAATTCATTTAAAAATGTGTTTCTGTATCTAGATGTTGTGCTCTTTGAAACCATACCTTCATCTTTCATTTTGAAAATTGTTTGCTGCTCCAAAACAGCATCTACTTTCCCTATCTGCTGTCTGTTTTCAGACTTAGAAAAATTCAGAAAACACTTAACTGAATTTTCTGAACCTGAACCCAAATCTGACAGTGCTTGCACCCGACCCAAATCACCTCGATTTTGTGTTGTTGATCATCGTGGTGCCATGCCCTGTTGCAGAACCATCTCACCTTGTTTCTCTCTCTCTCGAAACCAGCCCCTGGTTTGGTTTTTGGCGCGACAGAAGGGGAGGATGGCTCCGGGCCAAGGATTGTACCACCGGGCCGCTCTGTCAGCAGAGCACAGTGGCCACCCGTGCCCTGGCTCCCTTCTTCCACGGCCTAGGGCCAGATCAAGCATGGCCTGGATGCCACGAAGCTCCCTCGGCCTCTCCACGTGCTGTCCGCGGCCTGAGGGAGAGCGCGAGCTGGCATCGCCATGGCCGCCGTGGCGAGCGTCCGAGAAAACTTTCCCCGTGATCTCACGTGTATAAGTACCGTCCACCCCTCTCTGCTTCTCACTCACCTCGCCACACTCACCGCATCCACTCCACACACTCCTCTCTCTGATGCTCTCCCTGTGAGAGCCAGGGAGCCCAGCTCTCGCCGATCTGCCCGAAAGACAAAAACCCGAAGCCCTGCCTTCGTCTCTCCCTCTCCCTTCTCCATTTTCGATTCATATGATCCCCCTACTCGAGGCATGCATGCCTGACACCCTACCTTGTCCATTGCCTTGCAGAGTTGCCGCCGCCGTGCTCGACGCCGTCGGGAACCACTCGGTGCGCACGGGCAGCACAGGGTGATCCAGGGCTAGCTGCTGCCTCGAATCGGCCACGGAACCTTCACTGCCTCGCCTCGTCCCCAACCATCGAGTCCAAACGAGCCCAAGGTGAGCCTCTGCCCGTACGAGTTCTTCCCGAGCTCGCCGTGGCTCTGATCTGGGCGCGAGGAAGAAGAAGCGAGGGTAGCCGTCCGATTCTAGATCTAGGGCTCCGTTTGAATCCCTCTGAGATGTGTTCGTAGCCGCTGGATCTTGATCGCACGGCGGCTTACCGGTTCACTTGCGCGCGCAAGCGAACTGGGCCGGCCCAATGCAACGCGCCCTGGCGCGCAGAGGCCAAAGGCCCGCTAGGCCTGCGCTGGCCGTTTTAATTCTTTTTGAAAATTCCTTAAATCTGCCTAATCACTTTAATCTCTCTAAAAATACTAAAACTCCAAATCTGGCCACTCCAATTTTCTCCAATGTACCTGCATGTTTTCCCAACCACATGAAAGTGGCAGATCCACATTTGCATCCCTGGTTTGAGTATGAAAAATCCTACAAACCAGCCTATCTGAAAACATAAACATGCAATAACTTTTTATTTAGGAATCCAATGGAAGTAAGGTTGATCTCTATGGATAGATATTGTTGAACTCTAACTAGAGCAGTTGACCTCACATTCACTTGAGTTTTCTATTTTAAATGACATGCAAAATGGTAAACAACCAGAGAGCCACTAAATGAATTTTATGAATTTTTCTAAAATGCTTTTTGAGATAAATCCTTTTGTATGTGCTTCTGTATGATTAGATCTATCGTATCCTAGATTTTTGTGATGTTTTGAGTTGTAGAATAATTTTGGCATGCATTACAAGTTTTATAGTATTCTGCCATGTTTTGAATCTCATGTTTATTTATTTTGCTAAGTGTATGAATGCCTTGTGTGATCTCACTAGCATGTGTAGGAGTTGTTTTCACTGCTATATGATTGTTATTTCATAGATCCACCATGCTATAATGAATCTTGTTCATGAAAATGCCATGGTTGTCATGCATGTCATTATATATGCTTATTTTCCATTTTCTTGGATTATTAGAGTTGTTTGCCACATGTACTTTCATGCCATGGTTGTTTTCATGCCATGCATGTATAATATGCCACTGTTATGTATTTGTTTAGCCTCTGGTTGCATGCTTAGTTATACTTTATAATTAGATTATGCCTTGCATGTGTATAGAAATGCTTGTTTTCACACCTCATGCTTGTTATTTGTTTTCCTAGATTATTTTCCATGTTATGTATTTATTTTGGTGAATGACCAGAGAGTCATATCACTCTTTATGGCCTTGTATGAGAGTGGTACACCCACTGGACTCATGCCATAAAACTTGCTACTTGCCTTGTGAAAGACTATGTCATGCCATGCTTGTTTCTAGGGATTGTTTGAGTGTTTTAGCATTAGGTAGCATTTCTATTTTGGTTGTTTCTTTTTAGATGAATGCTTGCTGTATGTATGCTGTACTAGCTTGTGCTTGCCTTTGTTTTGTTCTGATTGAGTGTTTTTCTTTTTACCTTTTCACGACGTTAGATAACGAAGAGACTATTGCTCCTGAAGAGGTTTTCTGTAACTCTTGTTTATTTCAAGAGTGTGATCAAGACCAGGGCCAAGGCAAGCCATCCTAAATGATTGCTTATGTTTTAATTACCATGCATGTTTTACTTCTGAAGTTTTACTTAAGTGTTTTCAAGTTACTTCTTTCAAAGTAAGACATGGTTTTGTCGCTCTTATAAATTGTCGTAGCCACTCCATAATCTTGGTGTTACCAAGCCCTTAGGAAATTTTGGAGCCATAACTTAATCAACTTAAGTCCCTTAGTGGACACTTTAACTTGATGTTTTTGGAAAACAAAAAAGTCTTGGATAAACCCCGAGGAAAGGTGGGACCTTGTCCGAGGGAGGAAGGAATGTTTTCAACTTGTTTTTCCAAAAATGACACATAACCTAGTCTTCGCCGGACAACCAAGCCGTACTGCCACATTACCTCAATATGGGTACGGGGTCTAACTAATTGCTTGTCGATGTTAGTCCGTGTCTACCTCAAAGTGCTATAGGGGTTAGAGTCCCCCGAACCGAATTGTCGCCAGGAGGGAGAAACGGGACATTCACAGTGTGGGATTAAGTTCACTACCGGTTGCAGCAATTGGGTCTCCTGCCATGGCGGTGTGTTGTCAGGGGAAACCGGATCGATACGGCTGACTCACTCGGTGCCGGGGAGAACAAACCCAGTTGAAGAGGTAGTCATTTACTAGCACGGACATAGTGGATGGTTAGGACCAGTTTTCCGATGTTTGCATACTGTCTCGGACAGTCTGTGGTTGTTCACGGCGGATGTACTGGATCTTGTGGATTGTGTACACCTCTGCAGAGTAAAACTATTCAGAATAGCCGCGCCCTCGGATATGGGCAGTTGAATGGCCATATAGCTAGTATTGTCTCAATGTTTTCAAAAAGTTGAAACTTGTTTATGATGGTGTACCTGGGAGGTACGTGAAAGGGAACAATCGTACCTTTGAGGTACCGGAGAAATGTTGGTTCTGGAAGGTTGTTTTCTAATAGGTTGTTTTCAAAAGAAATAAAATTGTTCAACCATGATGAGTCTTATATTCACCATGGATAGTACCAGCCCTTAATTAAATAGCCATCCTACCACCACTTGCCATACTTGCATTTTTGGGCTTCTTTTAGGGTGACTTGCAGGAGTACATTCAAACGTACTCAGGTTTGGTTTTGTCCCTGGCTATTGTCTTGGTCAGATTTCGAGGAGCCGTCTCAGGAGGATACCTTTGAGGAGGAGTACTTTGACGATCCCGCTTACTAGGCACGTCTCCCGGTCAGCAGCCTGTGGTGCTAAGGCGTTGACATGGGTTCCGCTCGTTGTGTTTGCTTCCGCTACAATAAAGCAGTTATGCTATGTGTGTTTGCCACTGTCCTGCGTGACAGTTGTGTCAGACTTGGTCGATAGACCATTTGTGTAAGACTATGTTATTCGTGTAATGGATGTGAACTCTGATGTACCATCTCTAAATATGTTGCTCATGACTGTCGATCTGGGATCATGAGTGTATGCATATTGGTGGTCTCGGACATCTAGTCTGGGGCCCCCACAGAGTTGGTATCAGAGCCATCCTGACCATAGGAGACCTTAGTTAGAATGGGCGTTAGCTAGTACTCCGATACCTACCTTAGTTTTTATACAAGCCTTTAATATGACTATATCTCAAAGATATGTCTCGTAACCCTCTTTGCTTGGTTTTATCTTACTTGGTTAACTACATTAAGTTTCTTTTCGCATTAAACTAAAACTTTTCACACTGGTCTTTAACTTAAAAACTTGTGTAGATGGATGTCACCTTCACCGAGTCTCTCCAGTTGGGACTTCTTCGGGACTATCTGTTCCATTTAGAGAAGGAGATTGTGGAGATGACCAAGATACTTGGGCGTCCACTAGCTGAAGTTAGAGGAGGGGAGATCACTGGCTCGGTTGAGGGGTTATCATGGTTGGCGGAGTGCACCCTCCGTTCTCCATTGACCGCACCATCTGAGCCTGTGCATGTCTTCCACGCGATTGACCGCTCTTGGGGAGACGCGATTGTCCGTGTGCTCGAGCTGGCTATCGCACGCATGTCTCACATCTATGCGGCTCGCCTGGTGGATACTCCTTTCCAGTGCCACGGGAGGCGCGACGATGATGGCTTCCCAGTTCCTTGCCCGTGTCCCCGTGACATTGTGTGCTCCCACATGAAGGACATGGAGTTCTACCTGCACTACACTCAGAACCACTTGGATTATCTGAAGATTGTTCACGCCGATCTCGCTGCCAAGGCCAAGACCTTGGAGAACAAGTTGCGGACCACCCGTTTGGCCCGTACTCGTCTCTTCAAGAAGTCCGAGTCACTCGAGAACGCCAACGCCATACTCCGTGGCCGGCTGAAGACGGCTAGAGAGGATCTTGCCACAAGGGATTCGACCATCGAGGAGTTAGAGGAAGAGATCGCTGAACTCCGCAAGGAGAATGAGGATCTTCTTCCCGATGATGATGTCCCTTCCGAAGGCATGGACATGAGTGAGCCGAGTGACCAAGAGGACGATGATCATGCCGGAGATGAGGAGGACCCCGAGGAGATCCTTTTCGACGGCGATGATGGAAACGCCTAGGTATTAGGCCGTGATGTTAGCCTGTGCTATGTAAGCACCTAGTACTAGTTGGCTGCGATGACCCCATCTCGCTGCTTTTGTAGTGTGGTTCTTCGGAAACCACTTGTTTGCTAGATGTTGATGTGTGAGTGCTATGTATGTTGGAACCTGCCTGTGTTATGTATGATATGTTTGTGCTTTGGCTTCTCTGAAATAAAATTACCTAGCATGTCTAAAAAGTTCCATGTTTTCATCTACTTCAATTCTCGTTTGTCGATGTTAGACAAACACATCTATCTGCCTCTTCATCTTACATCTTCTTTTCAGCATGCCGCGTGATCCACCCCCACCGCCGGAGTCAACCGCGGCTCAAGTCCTGGCCTTGTTCATGGAGGACCGAGAGGCTGTCCGTGCTGAGCGCGCAGCAACTCTCCAAACTCTCGCACATCTGGCCACTATTGGGACTAATCGTGGCAATGGTTCTCGCTCCAAGCTCAAGGAATTCCAGAATACCAACCCACCTGTCTTCTCTCGGGTTGTGGAACCTCTGGACGCTGATGATTGGCTACGCACCATCGCCAACGATCTGGAAGTTGCTGGTGTCGAGGAGAAGGATAAGGTCCTTTATGCTTCCCATTTTCTCGCCGGTCCTGCAAGGACTTGGTGGGAGACCACTCGTGCCTCCATACCAGCTGATCATGTCACTACCTGGGAAGAGTTCAAGGCCAAGTTTCGCAAGTATCATATTCCTGATGGTGTTATGGGGATCATGCGAGACAAGTTTCTGAAGCTCAAACAAGGTGGTATGAATGTGTCCAAGTATTGGGATGAGTTCACTAGCCTGGCTAGGTATGCTCCCAATGATGTTGACACTGAAGAAAAGAAGAAGGAGAGATTCCTCAATGGCTTACATGACGAGCTGCAGTGTACGCTCGTGGTGATTCCATTCCAGGACCTTGAGTCTCTTGCCAATGCTGCTATCCTTATGGAACATAAGCGGCAGGCAGCCTTTGACAACCGCAAGAGGAAGATGATGCAACAAGGAGGGCCAAGTGTCAATAGGGCTCGCAGCTCCCCACCTGCGAGGCCGCCCTTCAATAAGGCACCTGGTTATGCTCCTCGTCCAAGTTTCCCATCTTATCCAAGGCCTCCGACTGCTGGAACTGCTCCTTATGTGCCCCGTCCTGGAGGAGGGAATTCTGGTAATACAACCACCCGTGCCGCACCAGCTGCACCCAAGCCATCTGGAACTTGCTTCTCATGCGGCAAAGGAGGGCATTTCTCTCGAGAGTGCCCCACCAAGAATCCTGCTCCTACTCGCCCTAATGCGACCAAGATGACACATGGACAATCCTCCAAGAAGCCTGGGAATATTGCTAAGGGACATCTGAATTGCGTCACCGCAGAGGAAGCTCAGGATAATCCAAGCATGGTCATTGGTACGTTTCCTGTCAACTCCATACCAGTACCTGTTCTGTTTGACTCTGGGGCTTCACATTCTTTTGTCACCAAACCTTGTGTGAGGAAAAGTGGATTAAAAGTCAGTCCCATGAATAGAGTCATGCGAGTGCAAATCCCAGGCGATATTACTAGAGCCACCCACTTCTGCAACAATGTGCCTATTGTTATCAGTGGGAAGACCTTTCATGCTGACCTAATAGTATTAGGTGAGAAGGGCATTGAGGTTGTACTTGGTATGAATTGGATGACTAAGTACAAGGGGGTCATTGACTGTCCCACTAAAACTATATCCTTGACCAGTAGCACTGGGGAAGAAGTCAAATATAAGGCAGTCAAACCCACCTCCAAAGCTCATTTCCATAAGAGCGTGTCCGACCCCTCACTTGAATAGATTCCTGTGGTATGTGAGTATCCGGATGTCTTTCCAGAAGAACTACCCGGTATGCCTCCTGACCGGGATATTGAATTCATTATTGAATTAGTTCCTGGAACCGGACCCATAGCTCAAAAACCTTACCGGATGAACCCGGAGGAACTTGAGGAGTTGAAGAAACAATTGGATGAGATGTTGCAAAAAGGTTTGATTCGCCCAAGCGCTTCGCCTTGGGGGTCGCCTGTCATCTTTGTGGATAAACGGGACGGTACCTCACGTTTATGTGTGGATTACCGGAAGTTAAATGATGTTACCATCAAGAACAAATACCCGTTACCCAAGATTGAAGATCTCTTCGACCAGATGAATGGAGCTCGTATCTTCTCCAAAATAGACCTCCGTACTGGTTATCACCAATTGAAGATACGGGATTCGGATATTCCGAAGACTGCTTTCACCACACGTTACGGGCTGTATGAATACGCCGTAATGTCCTTTGGTCTGACCAATGCTCCTGCTTATTTCATGAATCTCATGAACAAGGTATTCATGGATTTCTTGGATAAATTCGTCGTGGTGTTCATCGACGACATTCTTATCTATTCAAAAGATGAAGCTGAACACGAAGAACATCTGAGATTGGTGCTCGGAACACTTCGGAAGCATCAATTGTATGCTAAATTCAGCAAGTGCCAATTCTGGCTTAGAGAAGTGGGATTTCTTGGACATGTGGTATCTGAAGGTGGAATCTCTGTTGATCCCGCTTTGGTTCAGTCCGTCATGAAGCGTAATGCTCCTACCAATCCAACCGAAGTAAGATCATTTCTTGGTTTGACGGGGTATTACCGCAAGTTTGTTCAAGGATTTTCCAGTATCGCCAGACCACCCACTCAATTGCTCAAGAAAGACAAGAAGTTTGAGTGGACTGACAAATGTGAGGAAAGTTTCCAAGAATTGAAGAGAAGATTGGTGACCGCTCCTGTTCTTACTATGCCTAATGTCACAAAGAGTTTTGATGTTTATTGTGATGCCTCAAAACTTGGGCTCGGCAGTGTTCTTATGCAAGACGGGAAGGTCATCTCTTACATCTCTCGTCAATTGAAGCCTCATGAACAAACTTATCCTACCCATGACTTGGAACTCGCAGCTGTTGTTCATGCTCTCAAGGCATGGCGACACTTCCTTATGGGAAACAGATGTGAAATCTATACTGATCACAAGAGCTTGAAGTATATCTTCTCTCAGCGTGAACTCAATATGAGGCAACGCAGGTGGATTGAACTCATCAAAGATTATGATCTGAGTATCCACTATCATCCTGGCAAGGCTAATGTTGTCGCTGATGCACTCAGTCGAGAACCCGCCTCTTTGAATGCTATCATCAAGGTCAGACAACCTGAGTTGTGGAAGGAACTTGATCAACTGGGTATCGAAGTAGTCAGCCATGGGATGTTGAATACTATTGAGCTCAAACCCACTCTAATTGATCAAGTGAAACAATCTCAGAAGGGCCAAAAGAGTATTGAGGGAATTAAGAATCGAATGAAGAAGGAACCCGTGCCTGGTTTCTCTATCGATTCTGAAGGAATACTCTGGTACAAAGGTCGCATTTGTGTTCCATCCGAATCTGAGCTAAAGCAAGTTATACTCGCCGAGGCTCATGACACTCCTTATTCCATCCATCCCGGAGGAACAAAGATGTATCAAGACCTTAAGGAAAAATTCTGGTGGCATGGTATGAAGCGAGAGATTGCTTTATACATCGCCAAGTGTGATATCTGTCAGCGTGTGAAGGCAGAACACCAACGTCCAGCTGGTCTATTGCAACCACTCCAAATACCCAAGTGGAAATGGGATGAAGTTGGAATGGATTTCATCACTGGACTTCCCAAGTCAAACCGAGGACATGATGCCATATGGGTTATTGTGGACAAGCTTACACAAGTCGCTCACTTTATTCCTGTTCGCACCACTCATCGTGGAGACCAATTGGCTGATCTCTATATTTCTCGAATCATGAGTTTACATGGTGTACCCGAGAAGATTGTCTCCGGTCGGGGTACTCAATTCACATCTCGGTTCTGGAAGAAGCTGCATGAAGCTCTTGGAACCAAGTTGTCTTTCAGTACCGCTTATCACCCACAAACCGGAGGACAAACCGAGCGTGTTAACGAAATCTTGGAGGACATGCTTCGTGCTTGTGTTTTGTTCTATGGTGCTAAGTGGGAGGATTGTCTACCATTTGCGGAATTCTCTTACAACAATAGCTATCAAGCTAGCCTGCAAATGGCTCCTTTTGAAGCCTTGTATGGTCGCAAGTGTCGCACACCCTTGAACTGGTTTGAGTCTGGTGACAGTCAGATATTTGGTGTGGATACCTTGCGTGCCGCTGAAGAGCAAGTCCAACTTATTCGTGATCGTCTCAAGGCTGCTCAATCTCGTCAGAAGAGTTATGCAGACTCCAAGCGACGTGAAGTTTCCTTCCGTATAGGAGATTTTTTGTATCTTAGAGTCACACCTCTCAAGGGGATGCAGCGTTTTCATGTTAAAGGGAAGCTTGCACCACGTTACATTGGGCCATTCAAGATCATAGCCCGATGTGGTGAAGTATCTTATCAACTTGAGCTTCCCGCTGATCTCTCGGAATTTCACGATGACTTTCATGTGTCTCTGCTCCGGAAATGTCTCCAAGTGCCTAATAAGGAGCATTCTTATAAGGACATCGATTACCGGACCATTGACTTCAATCATGATTTGACTTATCGTGACCGACCACTCCGTGTGCTTGCCAAAGATGTTCGTATGACCAGGAGGCGTACAATAAATTTCCTCAAGATTCAGTGGACTAATCACTCTGAGGAAGAAGCCACCTGGGAACGCGAAGATTATATCAACAAGGAGTTTCCTGACTTCCTCTATGACTAAACCCCCGAATCTCGAGACGAGATTCTTTTAAGGAGGGGAGGTCTGTCACATCCTCTTTTGGAGACATGGTTGTAAGGAGAAAAAGGCATAGAATTAGGGACCAACATAAACTTTCAGTTGATCCTGTTGTTTTTCTGAGTTTTTAAACTCCTTATGTAAACCTGATGTCACCTTTGAGAAATAAAGAGAGGATGGTTATCCTATTGTTCTTGTCACTTTTCAAACTTGTTAATCTTGGTATTTGATCACCCAAGAAATAAAACAAGATTTTGAATTTGAAACCCCTAAGGAAAAACATGATTTTTTCTTTTCTTTTTCTAGCTATCACATACACTTTTTGACACCATTTATATCCTTGAATCCAAATTCTTTTTGAATATTTCTTTGGTTGTCATCCATGTTTATGATATGGAATTGCTCAACATGTTCAAAGAAATATTTTTCAAACAGTGGAAATCATGTTTTCATGGTTGTTTTTCTACCTAGTTGAAAAACAGGAAAAGGGAAAAACAGGAAAACAGAAAACTACCCCGGTTTCACCCTTGTTTTCATCCACTTCCACATTTTCTAAATTCATTTAAAAATGTGTTTCTGTATCTAGATGTAGTGCTCTTTGAAACCATACCTTCATCTTTCATTTTGAAAATTGTTTGCTGCTCCAAAACAGCATCTACTTTCCCTATCTACTTAGAAAAATTCAGAAAACACTTAACTGAATTTTCTGAACCTGAACCCAAATCTGACAGTGCTTGCACCCGATCCAAATCACCTCAATTTCGTGTTGTTGATCATCGTGGTGCCATGCCCTGTTGCAAAACCATCTCACCTTGTTTCTCTCTCTCGAAACCAGCCCCTCGTTTGGTTTTTGGCGCGACAGAAGGGGAGGATGGCTCCGGGCCAAGGATTGTGCAACCGGGCCGCTCTGTCAGCAGAGCACAGTGGCCACCCGTGCCCTAGCTACCTTCTTCCACGTCCTAGGGCCAGATCAAGCGTGGCCTGGATGCCACGAAGCTCCCTCGGCCTCTCCACGTGCTGTCCGCGGCCTGAGGGAGAGCGCGAGCTGGCATCGCCATGGCCGCCGTGGCGAGCGTCCGAGAAAACTTCCCCCGTGATCTCACGTGTATAAGTACCGTCCACCCCTCTCTGCTTGTCACTCACCTCGCCACACTCACCGCATCCACTCCACACGCTCCTCTCTCTCTGATGCTCTCCCTGTGAGAGCCAGGGAGCCCAGCTCTCGCCGATCTGCCCGAAAGACAAAAACCCGAAGCCCTGCCTTCATCTCTCCCTCTCCCTTCTCCATTTTCGATTCATCTGATCCCCCTACTCGAGGCATGCATGCCTGACACCCTACCTTGTCCATTGCCTTGCAGAGTTGCCGCCGCCGTGCTCGACGCCGTCGGGAACCACTCGGTGCGCACGGGCAGCACAGGGTGATCCAGGGCTAGCTGCTGCCTCGAATCGGCCGTGGAACCTTCACTGCCTCGCCTCGTCCCCAACCATCGAGTCCAAACGAGCCGAAGGTGAGCCTCTGCCCGTACGAGTTCTTCCCGAGCTCGTCGTGGCTCTGATCTGGGCGCGAGGAAGAAGAAGCGAGGGTAGCCGTCCGATTCTAGATCTAGGGCTCCGTTTGAATCCCTCTGAGATGTGTTCGTAGCCGCTGGATCTTGATCGCACGGCGGCTTACCGGTTCACTTGCGCGCGCAAGCGAACTGGGCCGGCCCAACGCAACGCGCCCTGGCGCGCAGAGGCCAAAGGCCCGCTAGGCCTGCGCTGGCCGTTTTAATTCTTTTTGAAAATTCCTGAAATCTGCCTAATCACTTTAATCACTCTAAAAATACTAAAACTCCAAATCTGGCCACTCCAATTTTCTCCAATGTACCTGCATGTTTTCCCAACCACATGCAAGTGGCAGATCCACATTTGCATCCCTGGTTTGAGTATGAAAAATCCTACAAACCAGCCTATCTGAAAACATAAACATGCAATAACTTTTTATTTAGGAATCCAATGGAAGTGAGGTTGATCTCTCTGGATAGATATTGTTGAACTCTAACTAGAGCAGTTGACCTCACATGCACTTGAGTTTCCTATTTTAAATGACATGCAAAATGGTAAACAACCAGAGAGCCACTAAATGAATTTTATGAATTTTTCTAAAATGCTTTTTGAGATAAATCCTTTTGGATGTGCTTCTGCATGATTAGATATATCATATCGTAGATTTGTGTGATGTTTTGAGTTGTAGAATAATTTTGGCATGCATTACAAGTTTTATAGTATTCTGCCATGTTTTGAATCTCCTGTTTATTTATTTTGCTAAGTGTATGAATGCCTTGTGTGATCTCACTAGCATGTGTAGGAGTTGTTTTCACTGCTATATGATTGTTATTTCATAGATCCACCATGCTAGAATGAATCTTGTTCATGAAAATGCCATGGTTGTCATGCATGTCATTATATATGTTTATTTTCCATTTTCTTGGATTATTAGAGTTGTTTGCCACATGTACTTTCATGCCATGGTTGTTTTCATGCCATGCATGTATAATATGCCACTGTTATGCATTTTTTTAGCCTCTGGTTGCATTCTTAGTTATACTTTATAATTAGATTATGCCTTGCATGTGTATAGAAATGCTTGTTTTCACACCTCATGCTTGTTATTTGTTTCCTAGATTATTTTCCATGTTATGTATTTATTTTGGTGAATGACCAGAGAGTCATATCACTCTTTATGGCCTTGTATGAGAGTGGTACACCCACTGGACTCATGCCATAAAATTTGCTACTTGCCTTGTGAAAGACTATGTCATGCCATGCTTGTTTCTAGGGATTGTTTGAGTGTTTTAGCATTAGGTAGCATTTCTATTTTGGTTCTTTTTAGATGAATGCTTGCTGTATGTATGCTGTACTAGCTTGTGCTTGCCTTTGTTTTGTTCTGATTGAGTGTTTTTCTTTTTACCTTTTCACGACGTTAGATAACGAAGAGACTATTGCTCCTGAAGAGGTTTTCTGTAACTCTTGTTTATTTCAAGAGTGTGATCAAGACCAGGGCCAAGGCAAGCCATCCTAAATGATTGCTTCTGTTTTAATTACCATGCATGTTTTACTTCTGAAGTTTTACTTAAGTGTTTTCAAGTTACTTCTTTCAAAGTAAGACATGGTTTTGTCGCTCTTATAAATTGTCGTAGCCACTCCATAATCTTGGTGTTACCAAGCCCTTAGGAAATTTTGGAGCCATAACTTAATCAACTTAAGTCCCTTAGTGGACACTTAACTTGATGTTTTTGGAAAACAAAAAGTCTTGGAAAAACCCCGAGGAAAGGTGGGACCTTGTCCGAGGGAGGAAGGAATGTTTTCAACTTGTTTTTCCAAAAATGACACATAACCTAGTCTTCGCCGGACAACCAAGCCGTACTGCCACATTACCTCAATATGGACGGGGTCTAACTAATTGCTTGTCGATGTTAGTCCGTGTCTACCTCAAAGTGCTATAGGGGTTAGAGTCCCCGAACCGAATTGTCGCCAGGAGGGAGAAACGGGACATTCACAGTGTGGGATTAAGTTCACTACCGGTTGCAGCAATTGGGTCTCCTGCCATGGCGGTGTGTTGTCAGGGGAAACCGGATCGATACGGCTGACTCACTCGGTGCCGGGGAGAACAAACCCAGTTGAAGAGGTAGTCATTTACTAGCACGGACATAGTGGATGGTTAGGACCAGTTTTCCGATGTTTGCATACTGTCTCGGACAGTCCGTGGTTGTTCACGGCGGATGTACTGGATCTTGTGGATTGTGTACACCTCTGCAGAGTAAAACTATTCAGAATAGCCGCGCCCTCGGATATGGGCAGTTGAATGGCCATGTAGCTAGTATTGTGTCAATGTTTTCAAAAAGTTGAAACTTGTTTATGATGGTGTACCTGGGAGGTACGTGAAAGGGAACAATCGTACCTTTGAGGTACCGGAGAAATGTTGGTTCTGGAAGGTTGTTTTCTAATAGGTTGTTTTCAAAAGAAATAAAATTGTTCAACCATGATGAGTCTTATATTCACTATGGATAGTACCAGCCCTTAATTAAATAGCCATCCTCCCACCACTTGCCATACTTGCATTTTTGGGCATCTTTTAGGGTGACTTGCAAGAGTACATTCAAATGTACTCAGGTTTGGTTTCGTCCCTGGCTATTGTCTTGGTCAGATTTCGAGGAGCCGTCTCAGGAGGATACCTTTGAGGAGGAGTACTTTGACGATCCCGCTTACTAGGCATGTCTCCCGGTCAGCAGCCTGTGGTGCTAAGGCGTTGACATGGGTTCTGTCGTGGGATAATCACGGCAGATGTTACCGGGGGTAACTGATCTAGGGGCAAGTCGACACAGGTATTTGGGAGAGGGTTTAGCTCGAAGGAAGACATGGCGGAAAGCAATCTAAGAGCCGGAAAACAACTCGCCGGATCTCGATATGATTATACTGGATACTCGATAATAGGTGTTACAGTTATGACTTGAATCTCTCTTAGGCGAAGCCCAGGGGTTGGTTTATATAGTACTCATATCCCCCTTGACTTGCCTTACAAAGCGCTTCTCGAGTCCTATTCGAACTCTTCATACGAACCCTAACTTTCTTTACCGTAACCCACAATCCGGGTTACGATCCTTACAAGTCCTGGGCCTTCTAGAAGCTTCTTTGTCCTTAGCCGGATTTGATCCATCCGTCGTTTGGGCCGGATCTCACCTGAGAGTCGGCATACCGGGTTACTATCCCCTCATCAGTAGTCCCCAGAATAGCCTGGGCTTCCAAGATTTACTCTTCGAAGCGCCGGCTATTCCCTACAGAAATATAAGACACAAACATATGAAAATCAGGGCGCAGCACGCTGATGAATAGCCGTGACTGGTACCAAGGAAGCCAAGTAAAAGCCCGGCTCTCCCTCAAGGGTTCTCCTTTAATCTTCCAGACTCGAGCTTTAGTAAGGAACTCCATGACTTCGCACCGTCTTCGATAATTATTGCTAATACCAGGAAAGAGACTCCCCCCTTCTCTTTTCTCGGGACCATATCTAAGTGCACATAAAGCACGTCTTCAAATTTCAAAATGTCCAACTATTACTCCGCAACCCCGGGTTTCGCCCGTTAGGATAAGCTTTTCCACCCGGTTTATTATAAATAAGCCCCAGGAGGCAAACTCAACCCTTAACGGCTCACTTTCCCCATTTCTCTTCTCCCCAAGTTCAAGCTCGCAGAGCGCCACCACGGGAACCCCACGCATCTCGCCGGAGCCCATCCGCCTTCGTTTGCGCTCCGCCGCCGCGCGAGCCGCACCGGCTCCCGAATCCACCGTCAAGCCTCCGATTCGCCGGCCAACGACCACGAAAGGACACGAATCTTGCGCCATCTGTCTCCGCAAGGCCTTACTCCAATCTCCTTCAGTAAGTCCCTTACATCCTCCAACTTACCCCCGCAATTTCTTAGTTCTTCCTCTAATTAGATCTGAATCGAGCGGTCCGCAATTTCTCGGGCTGCGCCGGATTAACTCACTGATACTTACCATAAACATTCCTATGGATAGGATTCATAGCTTATATTACTCCCCTAACTCCAGTAATCGTTAATCTGGTCACAATTTTAGAAATAGGATTCCCAATCTAAGCTCGGGCCATCTGAAATTTCCGCCCTTGTTCTCCTTCCTCAGAAAATCTTACTTCTCCTCATTCGCAGATGGTAAGCATATAAGCATCCCCTAACTCCTCCAAACATTTGCTTTTACGGAAAGCTCCATGTATTTTGTAAGGTCACTTGATACCCGGATAAATCATTCTTGACCCAGCGAGGCAATAGCCGGGTTATGTTCAAATTGCGGGTAATTGCTTGCCTGCTAACTTCCAAGTTTTTGTTCCTTACGTCTTTTCCTTCGATGTTTTACCAGGTCAATCCCATGGCACCCAAGAGGCAGGGGAAACAGCCGAATAAGGCTAAATCCACAAGCTCCATATCGGCCAATTGGGGGAAGTCCTCCGTCACCAAGGCCAAGCTGGAGGAGTTGGTCGAGCTTGGAACCCTACCTCCACAGGAGTCTATCCACTGGCGAGTGCCAGGCAATGAAACCCGGCCTTCTCCAGCGACGAATGAGGTAATATGCTTCGTTGAACATGTGACCCGGGGCTTTAGGCCTCCGGGTCACCCCTTCTTCCGTGACGTCCTAGACCATTACAACCTCCGTATCTTCGATATAGGTCCAAACTCCATTTTGAACATCTCCCATTTTATTGTTCTTTCGAATCTTACTTGTGCACACCGCCAAGTCTAGCCCTCTTCGTCGAACTTTTTCAGTGCAAGCCGTGTCGCGAAAGCGGCGACGGCGCACTTCTCACTTGCGGCGGGGTCTCTATCCAGCGCCGCAAGAACTCCCTGATGCCTCCTATTTCTCTCAATTCCCACGTAAAGCACTGGCAGCTTTCGTACTTCTACTGCCAGGATACCTCTCCACCCGGCGAAAAGAAGTTGCCGGGTTACTCGGAGGGTCAACTTGACATCTCCGAGAAATTCAACGCCTTCGCGTCTGAACCGGACAGGGAGGCGATCTTGCCTTTATTAGCTAGGATCTCCATCTTGTCCGCCCGAGGCCTCATCGGGCTAAACCTGGTGAAGACCTGGGTTAGCTTCCGCATTCAGCCAAACTCCATTCGTGAGAAGCTGATGTGCGAATACTGGGTCAAACCACGGACCCAATCCGATTCTCCACCCGCACCCTTGCTCCGGGTGACATTAACAAAACAATTAAGGGTTTCCTGACAGAGAAGCTCGAAGTAATCCGGAGCATAGCCGGACTAGAACCTTTTACCCTCGAGAATCCAACCCCTGGAGTAAGTTTTCTGCCTTTTGATTTTGACTTCTAAACACTTACTTTTATTCGCTTCTCTTGACTCGATATTAATCACTATCCTGGCATCTTCTCCTCAGGCCGATGATGACTTTTGGACGGTCGACTCCACTCCCTAATTCCGAAGACGGGGAGGAGGAAGACGATGTCGTTGAGTCGAATGAAGGTACCTACTTGATTCCTTTGCACACGTTATATCCTGCCTTTTCTTTTCTTTATGCTGTAACTCGGACATTTCTCAGAGCGAGAGGACCAAAGCGAAGAAGAAGAAACGGACAGCAGGGGCGGGTCCACCAGCGAGGAGGAAGAGCCGGAGCCAGCCACCAGAACCGGAACAAAGAGGAAATCCCAGAGGATAGCCCTCCAGGTTTTTACTTCATCCCCTTACACTTTTGGTTTTTTGCTCCCATAACGTCACTCCGGGGCTAACCCCATCTTCACCCCTTTTGATCATAACTGAAGGAGCCACCCATGACTAGGCGCCGAGTAACCCGGAATCATCCGGGCAACGAGACCCCTAACCCGGTTGCTTCGCCGCCCCCGGTTCAACACCCTGGTATTTGTTGTAAACAAAACTTCTTTCCAGTCATTCCTTTGTAACGTAATCCCAGACCTCTCTTGCCATTTCTCAGTCTCTTCCGGGTCTAGTGACGGCTTCCCCTCGGACTTCCCAGTAAACACCGGGTAAAGCCTTTTCCGGATATTATACCGAACTTTCATCCCTTTCTTTCCATAACCAAATATTAATTACGCCTTTGCACCTTCTTCAGAGCACGGTTATTAGTAGCGACCAGGAGGACACGAAGCTAAAGTCCGGGTCGAGGGCGAGTCGGCTGATGATGCCTTCACTACGGCTGGCGACGAGCAAATGTCGCCACCGGAGCCAGCTAGGCATGACGCCGAGTATCCAATCGCTTCGCACACGAGCGAGAAGGAGAAGGGGGCAGCTTCAAGCGCGGGAGGGGGACAGACTCCGACATTCGGATGACCCGGGTGCCACCTCCTGTTACAAGAATGCTCCTTTTCCCACTTTCCAGGTACCCGAGCCATCTAACTCGGATAACGCTGACTTTAACCAGCTGATGAGCTCTTCTTGCCATGAAAGCTTCAGAAGGGACTGTCTTAGAACGTATGGCTGCAGCACATCAGGTAATTTTTACTTGATACTCCTTATTATACATCCAGTCCCCAAGTCCCGAGTATAATTTTTTTTTAATTATCCTCGGTACTTCGCACAGTGCTTGCCGGCAATCATTTCCTCAGATAAATACTCTCGCGATATCCGGCTTACAGCTTCACCCGGCCTTTGCAGGCAGAGATTACTCAGTCAGATGAAGCGTTACTTAAGGCTGAACAGCTCTTGCTGGCTGAAGTTAAGCGTAGGGAGGCCCTTGAAGCGGAGATAAAGACTTTGAAAAAAGATGTCTCCTCATACAAGAAGAAGTACCATGCTGCCCAGTCCTCGCTGAATAACCTGTCGGCTCAGCTTACGGACACTTACCGTATCTTGCTAAGTAAGTTTGCTATTTGCGATTAATTTGCGTACCTCTATCTTGCCGCTGTAATAACCAACATGACTGATATGCTTTCACATGTTCGGATTGCAGGTGCTAACCTTGCTGCTCCGGAGGAGAATGCCATTACTCAAGTAAAAACTCTGAAAACTGTGCTCCGGACGTTTTTTGCCGGCACGAAACTTTTGCTGGATGCTATCAAGTGGCCTTCTGAGGTATACCCGGGCGAGGAGACCCTTATACAGGCCTTTTCACGGCACCTGGATGGATTGAAATACTGAAGCGTTCGTCCTGCCGAATTGGGGTTACCCGGGCTTTAACGCTGGCGAAGGCTTATTTTCCAAAGCTTGACCGGCAAAGATAGTATCCGGGTTCCCAGAATTTAAAGCTGACGGGTCCAAATTCAAGCCCCAGGATTTCAAAGCTATACAATCTGCGGTACGTCCTTCAGCCACAGCTTTAGCCGACAAGATGGATCTAAACACAATTATGAGCTCGTATGATTCTGAGGGCAAGGTTATCCTGGTGGAGGCGCCTCCCCCTATTGATATGTTGGACAAATGGTCGACTGATCTGGCTAGGAGGAAGGAAGAGGCTGCAAAGAGGGAAGCAGAACTGGGCGTAAAGCCGTCTACCTCTACCCCAGCCGTGCCTCCGCCTGTTCGTCCAGAAGTGAAGAGCCCGGTAAAAGCTGCTGGTAAGGCCAAGGAGCAAGTCCAAGATTCAGACCCGGAGGACCACTCTCAGGACGCGAGTAGGACGCTACCCAACGCTTTGTGTTTCTCGAGACTGATATGATTTTGGTGGTGCGCTTGTGCACCATTGACGCTGATACTATGACTGTATGCTTATTAATCTTATGATAACTCTTTGCCTCCCTGGCTTTTGATAATCTCGATCCTTGTGTTACTTATAAGCTTATTCTCGATACTTCGAACTCTTGTTTTCAGTTTCCTTTGAGACTCGGCTAACCGAGTATCGTAGGTTTTGATAGAGGAACCTTTCTTTAAGTCCCAATACTCGGAAATTAAGGTTTTCAGGCTTGGGTAGTTAAAACAGTTTGTTTCTGTTTCGAAGTCCCCAGCCCCATGACCCAAAGTACGAGCTATAGGGGCGTGGCCTTTCTCAGATGACATACTGCTGTTTACAAGCTGAATACCAATATCTGTTTACATAAATACTGAAGTCATGCTTAATACTTGTTGAGTTTCCGGCTTTTTTAGCCTTATACTCTGCATGGACTTGTGGTTTAGATGACCCTTTTGATTATCTTGTACTATAAGCGGCTTTCGCGTGGATACCATGTCGTTGCGTCTATACGAAAAACAAGATCAAGCAAGCCACACTGGGCTGCATAATTTGATTGTGATCGTACGCGAACAGATCATGCCACTTTAGTGCGAGTCACATCGAGCTTAAGTAAGAATAACCAAGAAATTTGGCTCCTTTGTCCAGTTATAGGATTGCAGCTGTACCCGTTTTTTCGAGTATCAGCCCCCATAACTCATAGGCATCATGGCCGGGTCTCCGGGTCTTGTGATTACTTATTGAAGCAGATCACCCCCCGGAGACCTATATTCATGTAATGTATTTCGATGATACTGATGTATTGATAGTAACAATGTTACTTACTTGTAACTGAAGCAAAGACCATGATAAGACTCGAAACCATCTTCTTTTATTGATAAAAATTTCTTTTTTGATTCAGCAGGCCGCCTCATTAAAAACCTTCCAGTCCCCTTAGGTACCCTGGATAGGAAAAGAGCGCGTATGAAACCTGCCGCCCATTACACTGCTTTAGTTATTCTCGAGAATCGGCCTCGCGTTGATACGGCCGATGCACATTCTCCACTTGCTATGCCCTTTCGTAATGAGTACCGGATTTGCTAGCCAGTCCGGGTATATCTTCCTTGGAACGTGATCAGCTGCGGACGGTGGTACGCCTTCTTCTTCCCTGCTGAGAGTTTTGAAAGTATTGCTCCTGATGAAGCCTACCATCTTAGGGTTTTGTTCTGCCCTAACTTTTGCTTTGTCCCCCTCGGGGTTGGCTTTTTTGACGTTGTCCTCTCTTCTAGGTCTACCTGAGAACGGTAATGTTTGAGCTCTTCCTTCCTGCAGGCTTGCTCGGCCATTGCCGCGTCTCCCTCATCGCACTCAGCTGCTATATCCCGGTTTCCGTGTATTGTAATGGTCTTCTTGGGACCCGGGATTTTCAGTTGTAGGTACACATAACACGGTCTTGCCATGAACTTGGCATAAGCCGGCCTTCCAAACAATGCATGATAAGGACTGCGCAACTTTACTACCTCAAAGGTAAGCCACTCGACTCGATAATTATCCTTTGACTCTCCAAAAGCTACTTCCAGTGCCACCTTTCCTTCAGGGCATGCTGAGTGACCCGGTACTATCCCGTGAAAAAACTGTTGTACTCTTTTGCAGCTGCGATTCCTTTAAGCCATTCGCAGAAAAGTTTCCCAGTACAGGATATTGATACTACTTCCTCCATCCATCAGGACTTTTTTCAGCTCGTAGCCGTTGACCTGTGGTGCCACTACCAAAGCTAAGACTCCCGGGTGATCAACTCTATCCGGGTGATCCTTCCTGCTCCATGTTACCTCTTGTTCTGACCACCTCAAATACCTTGGAACAGCGGAAGAGACCGAATTAACTGCTTGTTTCAGTATCTTCTTATCCTTGTTAGAGCCTCCTGTAGTGTGCACATGATATTGACCCAGCTGTTTGGGGTTAGCTTGAAAACCTCCTGCTCCATTTTGATTGTTACCTTGATTTCCAGCTGGCGGATTGCCGGCTGGGGGCGGCCCATTACCCAAGTTTCCACCTAGACCCGGACCTCCTCCCCGGCCCGCACTCGCATAGCTCTGTTCACTTCTTCGTTCTTCCACCTTTGTAAGTCGGCACATTGCTCTAGTGAATGATTGGCCGGCTTGCATTCCTGCTATGCTTCGGGCACGCCATCCTAAATATGTCCCAACTGTTGCTTGGTTTTGGAGGTCCTTGGTAGTGTCCCCATTGTGATTCCCAGTATTAAAATTCCCTTCGGATCTAGGTCTTGAAGACCCGGCCTCCGTGTTGGCTACAAACTCGGAATTCCCGTCGAACGGGCGCTTGTTTTGGCTACTTCCATTATTGTTTGGCGCCGACCCATTGCCGGTTTTCCCGCTGCTACTTGCGTTTGCTTTTGCTTTCTTGTCGTCAACTCCTCCTCTGTGGTATCCGTTGCAGCGTGTTTGTTGCACGCATCCATTAACTCTCCCATTGTAACCTCCGCTGCATTCCTACTAGATTTCATGCGAGTTAGCTTTTGTACCAAAGGAACGTACTTACATGTTTTTGCCATAGCTTGTAGCGCGTCCTTAGGCTGGATATCCGTAGACGAGTGGAGTATCTCCATAACCCGGCGTACCCAGCTGCGTGCCGATTCTCCTTTCTTCTGAACGCATCTTTCTAAATCATCAATAGTAAATAACTTTCTGCATGTCCCATGAAAGTGCTTGATGAATGCGGTCTTTAGCTCCTCCCACGATTTGATCGATTTTTCGGTAGGTTGGTGAACCATAACTTTGCTGCTCCTCTGACATCATTAAGTACATGAACTTGGCTTGGAGATTCTCGGATGCGTTGCGAATTGACATTGCCATCTCGTAGCTGCTTAACCATGTTTCCGGATCCATCGTTGGCTCGTAATTCACTACTTTCCCGGTTCTTTGAACTTTTCCGGGTAAGGTTCCGCTCTGATATCATCCGAGAGACACTTGGGTCCCGCAAGGGTGGTTGGGGCTGGTCTCGCCCGGGAAATGCGTGACCGGCCGGGGGTGCCACGGGGTGAGGAGCCACCGGTGGATCGTGTGCTGCAGACCCGGCCCCGGCTCTTCTGGCCCTGGAGCTGTCCCTACTGCCTGTGCTGCTGATACTGCCGGTACTGTCTGGACGCGCGGTGGGGTGGCATCTGCTGTTGCTCTTCCCTTCGTCGTGCCGCGCTTGTTTGGACGTTGCCCTGTTGTTGACTCACGTATGGCGTCCCATGCATCCCACTTCTGTGATCTGGATAATTGACTTGCTGTGCTACCGCGGTGTGCAGCAGATCTATCGCTCGCCGGGTTTCTTCTGCGTGCGGCGAGTCTCTTACAGGAATTGGTTTAATGCGAGTGTTGCTGCATACACGTTGTCCATGGGGTTGTTGTAGTGACCTGCTGGAGTACGGAATCGCGATGGTGGAGGCGGCATGATGTTGCCGGCTGTCGCCCCCGTCCGAGGCAAGGGTAACCCGGCTGGCGCGTTTACCGGCTGCACTCCCGTTGCTGGTTGCGGTATGGTCCCTTGGTTCGCCGGTGGGATTGGCTGATCTTGAGGCGTGAACACCAGGGCAGTCGGGTTGATAACCCCTCCTGTTGCCGGTAACATAGTTCGGTGCCTTTGGTGAATCCTCGTCGTTTCCTCCCGAAGCGGGTCTCTAGGTCATCCAGTTCCCGCTGCCGCGCTGCCATCCCTGCTTTTCTGCTTCTACCTGCCTTCTTTGCTGCTCCAATGCACGACGAGCCACGTCCAGATCTCTTACACGCTCTGCTGCGTTTTCTGGGGTGATAACTGTAGCTAGGACTGTGGGATCCAAGATCAAATTATTATCAAACAGAGCTGGGTGACGCGGATTCGAGGGGCCCGCCCCCGGTGTCCGGTTTGCTTGGAACCCGAACATATTTGCGTGTCGCTCCTCGTCCGCTGGGCGACTGGTGACAGACGCCGACTCTCCATCGACTTGGGCCAAGACCGGGTCAACTGGTCCTTGCTGCTGAGCCGCTGCCTGAACCGCCCCAGCTGGTGCCGCGGCCGCGTTTTCTTGATTGAGATTGGTCGCGGGAGCCGCATAAACTACAACCCGGCGCATGATGCCCGGTGTAGATTCGTACTGTTCTTCCTCGCTGGTTTCCCTTTCATATCGATCCTCGACAAATCCGTATAGACTCGGTATCGTCCTCCCTCTCTATCTGACCCGTTGTTCCAATCGATTCTTCTTTTCCCGATCGGACATACGTCTTCCCCTGACATAGAATCAGATCCAATATTATCACAATTCGAACTGGAAGTACATATCATACGATGAAGACGTTGATGCTGCCGACTGTCACGATGGATCCGGTTTCGAGGTGGTCCGACTCTGGCCCCAGCCAGAATCGTCTACCATCTTCTCTCCTTTGCCGTTGACGTAGATTTCTCCGACGATGAGGTTCTTCATGCTCTTCCGAGCTTCTCCCGTGATGTAAAAACACCTTTGGACGCAGGCCCCACGGTGGGCGCCAACTGTCGTGGGATAATCACGGCAGATGTTAACGGGGGTAACTGATCTAGGGGCAAGTCGACACAGGTATTTGGGAGAGGGTTTAGCTCGAAGGAAGACATGCGGGGAAAGCAATTAAGAGCCGGAAAACAACTCGCCGGCTCTCGATATGATTATACTGGATACTCGATAATAGGTGTTACAGTTATGACTTGAATCTCTCTTAGGCGAAGCCAGGGGTTGGTTTATATAGTAGTACATATCCCCCTTGACTTGCCTTACAAAGCGCTTCTCGAGTCCTATTCGAACTCTTCATACGAACCCTAACTTTCTTTACCGTAACCCACAATCCGGGTTACGATCCTTACAAGTCCTGGGCCTTCTAGAAGCTTCTTTGTCCTTAGCCGGATTTGATCCATCCGTCGTTTGGGCCGGATCTCACCTGAGAGTCGGCATACCGGGTTACTATCCCCTCATCAGGTTCCGCTCGTCGTGTTTGCTTCCGCTACAATAAAGCAGTTATGCTATGTGTGTTTGCCACTGTCCTGCGTGACAGTTGTCTCAGACTTGGTCGATAGACCATTTGTGTAAGACTATGTTATTCGTGTAATGGATGTGAACTCTGATGTACCATCTCTAAATATGTTGCTCATGACTGTCGATCTGGGATCATGAGTGTATGCATATTGGCGGTCTCGGACATCTAGTCTGGGGACCCCAC
>JAPCYS010003037.1:0-33617 GCA_028641055.1 Alopecurus myosuroides
ATTTGGACGGTGTGTTTTGGCAAACGCCCCGAAATAACAGTGTCATGTAGGAAATTTGCCCCTTCAAAGTTTTACTGGCTAACGAACAAATAGAACACATGGCAACAAAAATGCAAACTAAAATGTATATTGAAATATACTGTATCATTATTCATTAGCACTTAATTATAAAATTCAGCAGGACTAATTATTTTGCTAGTAAATAACTTAATACTAATGCTGATTGCTAGTGTATTCTTCACTTTTCCGCAATAGATATTCTAAAACTGAAGCAAAAAATGTACTACTAGTCAACAACGCAAAAAATCTTGCCGTCGCAAATGTTTATATAAGCTAGGACAGAAGTCGGCGGCATAAATTTTGCTAAATTCACCTTACACAAAAAAAATCGCTGACACTTACAAAATACACAAACTACGGTGCCATTGTCTCACCTCAGGTCAAGTAACAACGTACACTGGAGTTATCTACAGTGAGCATACTAAAATTTTCGAGTTTTGGCTGCTCCCTCCCATATATCAACAAATAGAGTAGGACATGCTCTTTTCAGATGCTTATACCCTTTACTTGCCACCACATCATTCGTTCTATTCGGCGAGTTGATAAAGTCAATGCAGGCATCTTTAAGCTGGCTGCAATTATGCTGGTCGGCTAGGGCTAACGTGGTGGCGACACTCTCGGCAGTAAAACTGATGCAAAGTTTTCGCTCGCACATGAGCTTCATCCTTTCCATGGCGTACCTATCTGCGGCCACCAGTAGATGCCTGAGCATTTCTTCGTACTCTTCACTGTTGAGTTCACTCATTGGTGGCAAATTATCCGTGTAGATGAAGTGAAGCAGCCCCCTGAAAACAGCGGGCTGTATATCTTCAACGGTTATGCTGCGCCGATGCTCGTCCCTCATCGGCCCGTAGAAATCCGCCTTGAAGACGGGCGACCGCATCGCGAGTATGATCTTGTGAGCCGGGAAAACCTCCCCTTGGACCTTGAAAGATACGTCCGCTCCCTCTGTAGCCTGCAGAATTCCACTAAGATTATCAGCCAGGTCGGAGGGCGGCACTTGCATGTCACCGATAATCCTGATATCTGCAGTGTCCATAAGATGCTCCGTCAAGTTGATGACAGTAATGTTGCACTGGATGATGAGAGCGTTGTCCATAAGATATTCTTGGATTGAACTCTTCTTTTTGAATTTGCTATAGCCATAGGCCGCGCATTCACCATCACGGGTGTCGAACACACTGGGCTCTACCTCGCCAGGGTTCGGCCACGTAGAAACCGGCTTGGTGGTCCGGTCGACGAGTCTCAGATCGTAGAGCGCCCTCACCTCGGCGTCCTCGGTCTTGAGCTTGAGGTAAGCTGATACCCAGTCTTCGGTGTCTCCCCTTTCGCCGTCGGGGTAGAAGAGGAGGCACCACTCGTAGCCGCCAACGGCGAAGGTGGCGGAGTTCATGCACATGCCGACGCCGAGGCCTCTGCACAGGCTGTACCCGTCGATTTTGAACAAGTGCGTGGCCTGCGCGGTTTTGAGGGTGCAGGTCGAGCCCGAAATCATTGAACTCGGGGATGATCCGGCCATTGCTCGACTCGAGCAGCGGGCAAGGAGAACGGCGACGAGCCGATTCGACAGGCGAGGGAACGGCGTTAGGGCGATTAGGCGAATCGGGACTTGGAGAACGGCAAGGCGGTTCGGTAAGCAAGGATCGACGATTTGGGCGTCCTAACTTTATATGTCTACTACTCTTTTTAAAAAAGAAACTTATACGTCTGGCCGTTTCCGTTTTGAAGTCAAATCAATTGTGTACCTTCCCTCGGGGCAGGCCCGTCCTTCGCCTAGTGCCACCTGGGCGACCGCACACGGCCACCAAAATCTGGAGGCCCCCGACCCAACCCGAGTCATCGATCAGCAAAAAAATCCAGCCAGCGCACTACGTTGTAACGACTCGCCCGCGTTGGATTTCGAAATGGGCCGGCCCATTAGGGGAAATTAGAGGAGAAAATAATGCGCGTGTGGGGGGATTCGAACCTGGAACCACAGGTTGGTTTTGACCATTCGTGTCTAGCACGCCTGTGTACTGAGGCAACCACTGGGCTATAAACCCATTCGTGTCTAGCTTGAACTTTTTATTTTTTATTTATGTTTTTTCTGTTTTATTTATTTGTTTTTAGTTTTATTTTCCTTTTATTCGAAAATACTCGTTTTGCAATCTGTTCTAATTAAAAAAAATGTTCAAATTTAAAATTTGTTCAGTTTTGAAATATGTTCATTAAAAAAAAAAATCATTCATATTTAAAAATTGTTCACTATTAAGAATCATTCAGATTCAAAAAAATTATTTTTATATATTACTTTTGAAATTTGTTCAGATTTAAAAATTGTTCATTTTAAATATTTGTATATTTTTTGAAAGTCGTTCATATTTGAAAATCATTCATATTTGAGCAACAGAAAACAGAAAAAGAAACAGAAAAAAGAAAAATAAAACCCGAAAAAGAAAATCAGAAATAGGAAAGTAATGAGAAAAAAACGAAAAACTGAAAAAGTAGACAATAATTGAGGCGAAAAAGTAAATAATTACAGAAACGTGCGCGAGGCCTGGTGGCTGTTCACGTCGCACGCCGAAGAAACCAGGCGTCGCGGGTTCGAATCCCCTGTGCTTCCTATTTTGCTTCTATTTCTATTACCTAATGGGCCGGCCCATGAAAATCAGATGTGCGCGAAAATACATGGGCGAGTCCTAATGTAAGCGCTGAATAGGGGAACCCGCGCTTCCGATCAGTTTTTTGTTGTTGCTGGGTGCGCTTCCGATCAGCTAATCTGACTTGTCTAAACGAATAAGTTGTTTATTTTTTAGTGGGCCGGCCCAGATGGGTGTCTAACAGGCCAGCACATCCTTCCTTCGTGGCAGGAGCCCCAATCAGATACGTGCTAGTAGATACCAGCCAGGCGCGAACGTACCTCTTCGCTTGGCTTTGGCGATCTCGAGGCGATTAGGGTTTTGCCTACTTCCTCCGGCGATCTCAGATCTCCGGCGGGCAGTTTCCATCGGATATAGATTTTCCCCGTTCCTTCCTCTCCCGTGAACCTACTCGGGCTGATCAAGGGGTTGGCTAGTCCAACTACCTTGGTAGGGTTTTTCGGGTGCGAGATTGGATTGGCGAGAAGGTGATGGCGGCGGAACATGGGATTGGTGGAAAGAGCGGATCGGCGAAGGAGGCTTCGCTAGAGGATCTGCTGGAGAGTCTGCATCTGAAGGGGGAGGATATCGAGGGCTTGTTCGTGCCCAAGAGTGAGGTTGAGGCGTTGAAGGAGGGAACCAAGTGGCTTGCGGTGATGCGGCTGTTGACAACGAAGGTTTTTAGCGCGGCGTCGCTGAAGAAAACGATGATGTTTGCGTGGGCACCGGCGCAGGAAGTGTTCTTCCGTGATCTGGATGACAACCGCATCCTTGTTCAAGCAAGTTGTCTCGGGGACTGGAAGAGGATCACGGAACAAGGGCCCTGGATCTTTCGGGATTACGGGCTCCTGATTGAGAAGTACGATGGAAGCTGCAGAGCGTCGATGGTGGAGCAGAACCGCATCCATGCATGGGTGCAGATTCACGACGTTCCAGAACTCTATCGCAAAAGGCAACTGATAATGGGGCTAGCTAAGAGCACAGGGGAAGTTGTCCAAGTAGACATGAATGGCCCGAATATGGAGGTTGGGGATTATGTGCGAGTTCGGGTTTGGCTGGATGTTAGGAAGTGTCTCACTCGTTTTGTTTCCTTCAAGCCGGAGGGAGGGAAACCGGTGATTATGAAGGTTAAATATGAGAAGATACCCAAGTATTGCGAAGTATGTGGTCTCCTTGGCCATGAGAAGGAGGAGTGTGGGACGGGGGAGCATGCCCCGTGCGATGTGAGCTTCGGGAAGTGGATGCTTGCGGAGACTGCGTGGAATCGTTCGCAGTTCACTGACCACTCGAGCAAACAGGAGGGGAGAGGCACTTTCGGTTCACATAGGCCACCACAGGGTCGGGGCATGGGCCGGGGGAGATCGGGTGCTAGGAGGGGTGAGACAAATTTGAATGCTGAAAATCATAAACGGTCTTCCACGGAGGCTAAGCTGACCGAGAGAAGCCCGATCAAGGACGGCTGTAACATCCCAAGTATGAAAATCTCCCCCTAGAATGTTTTCTTTCTTGTTAAGTTATTGCTTTGCATCATGTCATCATATTCTTTGCATTGTTTGCATTTGTTTCCATCTGTTTTCTATTTTAATTCCAAACAAAAATTAATTTATTGTCATACTTGTTATGTTACAATGTGACAAATAAAAACTACCAAACAAACAAACAAATTGTTCCACTAAAACTTGGAATCAAAAACTTAATTTTGGCTTAAGTGGCAATTGTTCTTTTTTTTACCAACATTGCTCAATTATTTTAATTGCCAAACATCAACTAAATAAAATATTTTTTTTGGAAAACAAAGTTTGTTTTATGATGTTGTGACCAAAAACAAAAATCCACAAATTTCCCTAAATTTTCCCTAGCACCAACCTCTCCTTTTTCTCTCTATTATTATGTAATGGATATTATTTCTATATTAATTCCTAGCTATATTATTTCTATATTATGTCAAACACACATTTCAAAACAAACAAACAAAAACACATCAAGAAAACAAACAAAAACACATCAAGAAAACAAAACAGAAAAATTACCGTTTCTATATTTCTGTTCACCAAAAACTACTTTTCTATATCTGTTCACCAAAAATAAATCTAGAGGTCCAAAAATTAATCTAAGCCAGGAAAACATAGATCTAGTCAATACCAAACTCATCCAGTTGGATTTACTTCAAAATACATTTTTGAACTCATTCTAAAAATAATAGAAGAGCCTACTGGTCTTTTATTAAAATGGATGGTATTTTCATTTTGTTGTTGACCTTGATGTGAGGCTAAGTGCTATGGATAGATCTTTTCAATATCTATCCAGAACATTTTAGTTTGTCCATTTTGGTTATGTATTTTAAAAGTTAGGTTCAAATTATTCTCACAGATGGTCATTGCCAAAACAGTTCTTGTGTCCAAAATAATAGTCGAAACTTGGATCTGCAAATTTTATATGGTTTAGATTTTATATGGTTTGGTTCATGAATTTTATCAGATTTTATTTTGCATTTAGGAAAGGGGAAAATGAATTAGTTTTATTTTCCTGAATTTTTTGATATATTATTTGTATTTTTAAAATTTTAAAATGAATTAGTTTTATTTTTATGAATATTTTGATATATTATTTGTATTTTTAAGATTTTAAAATGAATTAGTTTTATTTTTCTGAATATTTTTTAGAAATAATACAAAATAAAAAGTTAATGTTTATTTACTTATTCAAAATTATTAATTATATCATTACTTTTGTTTACTAAAAAATTTATTTGAAATTCAGACAATAAAGAAATGTGGCATCGAACAACATGTTAATAGAATTGATATGATACTAGTATCACATACATGCGTGCGAAACACTTGGATGCGGGACAAGATAGAACTCGAAAGTTAAGCGTGCTAGTGCTAGAGTAGTGAGAGAATGGGTGACCGAGCGGGAAGTTTGACCACGAGTAAGAAATTTGACTAGAGATAATTGTAGTTAAAGACTAAGCAAATAATAAAAATTCTGAAAAAAAAGGGAGTGAAAAATAATTAGAAAACCAAATGAATTAAAGAAATAACGAAATAGCATGTAGTCCCGGTTCGTGTGGCCAACCGGGACTAAAGGTCCTCCGCCCCCGGCGCACGCCACCCGCTCACGTGGACGGGCCTTTAGCCACGGTTCGTAAGAGGGGCGACTAAAGGGGGGCCTTTAGTCGCGCCTATTTAGTCCCGATTGCGCGGCCGGGATTAATGGCCTTTGCGAACCATGACTATAGGCCTATTTTCTACCGGTGTGAATGGCAAAAATGGGAAAGTTAGACAATTAGGTGCTAGAATTATCGTAATTTCCCTTTAATTATGTGTTGAGAAATAACCAAAGAGGACCTGTTTGACTCTCCATCGCTGTGAGCTCCACCAGACGCATCGACAGGACTAACCCAAGTGCCGCCCTCCATCGTCCCTAGCGAGGCCGCCTCCTCGCCCATCGGCTCAACTTCTTTCATCCCCGCCTACCTCGCTCGGCGACCGCGCTCTAATTCTCCCTCACGCAAGCTTCTGCCTCCCCCTCGGCCAGGTGCGCTGAGGTTGTTTGTGTTGAACCGGTTATAATTTGTTCATCAAAAACCTGATGTCTGCCTACGGACTACGGTGTGTTAAATCTGATGGTAGTACATGTCTTGTTCAATCTGTTTGTTCAGGTTTCACGTGTTGCTGCCTAATTTTGGTGAATATGCCTATAGTGTTCGTGGTACTCTGAACTATATACATGTCAAATAAGCCAGACAGCCAGATCCCTAATTAGATAGAATAATCGTTTCAGAAACCTGTGAATGGAATGGATGGTCATCTCAAGGGTAATCGTCAAATTTTCTATTTTTGGCCGTTTGGTGTGTTCTGACAAATATGCCAAAAATCATAATGGTACTTGGCAAAGGCGCAATTCACTACTGGATTCCTGCACTTCGCCGAGTATCAGAAAGACTCGGCGAAGGGCGAAAAACACTCGGCAAATGCTTTGCCGAGTGCCACACTCGGCACACAGCACTCGGCGTCTTACATCTCGGCAATCGAAACTTCGCCGAGTGTCAGACCACGGGGTGCTCGGCAAAATTTTTGCCGAGTGTATTTCGTGAACACTCGGCAACGTTTCCTGGAACAGGTTCCGTCCTTAGCCCCGTAACGGAACGGTGCTCGACACTTTGCCGAGTGCAACACTCGGCAAAGTTCCTGGGCCCAGGCGTCCATGGTAGCGCCACGTGTCAGGCTTTGCCGAGTGCAACACTCGGCAAAGATCCTGACAGAAGGCGTCCATGGTAGCGCCACGTGGCCTGTACGCCGAGTGTCATGACACTCGGCAAAGAGGCAGGCCCTGTTCGCCGAGCGGCCGATACGCCGAGTGTCATGGCACTCGGCAAAGCTCAGAAGCACTTCGCCGAGTGCATGCTTTTGCCGAGTGCCTTTTCGCCGAGCCTAGCCACTCCACCGAGTGGGGACTATGCCGAGTGCCGTGACACTCGGCATAGTCCCATCCCGTGTACGCCGAGCCCCGGTTTGCCGAGTGTCGCACTCGGCAAAGAGGTTGCCCAGGCGACCAAATGGCACCTGGGAGCAAACTTTGCCGAGTGTTTTTGGGCCACTCGGCAAAGACTTGCTCCCAGGTGCCATTTGGTCGCCTGGGCAACCTCTTTGCCGAGTGTAACACTCGGCATAGTGACCATACAGGCCTTTGCCGAGTGTTACACTCGGCAAAGACGTTGCAGTTTTGACAGCAGCTTGCTGCATTTGCTATATTCCCTGCAATCAAATGACAAATCACATATTTTTCAAATGTTTCAGTACCAGAATACTCAAAACAGACATATTTGCAACAAAAATAGCAAGAAATGCATAATATACATCATATTTAGCTCCACAAACACATAACACACATATTTGCACCAAAATAGAAACAAATGCATATATACTTAATATTTAGCTCCACAAACAAAGAATGCATGACACAAAGGTTTAAACTCCATCCTACAAGCATCCTAAGTAGTTCAAAAGTTCACAAGTTCAATATGGCCTATGGCAGACAGTTTCATCATCATCTATGGATCCACAACAATGACGGAGGTCTACGGAGCCGACTCGTCACCGCCAGCTCGATCGCCGTCCTGGTCCATGTTCTGGGTTCCCGATGATGAAGCATTTCCCTATAAAGATCCATATTAGCCGACTAAGCTGGAAAAATGAATCAGTTAACAAGCTGCAAGCCAACTTACCAAGTTGATGTTGAACGGCGGTAGAGGAGGTAGAGGAGGAGCTGATGGATCCCGTGGAAGAGCGCTGACCATCTGCAAAGATGAAAAGAGTTAGACCGGTGAGTTTACACGCATATAATGATGAATGGAACTAAAAGTGTGAAAATAATACCTGCATCATTGCCTGCATCCATGCATGCTGGCTACTCATCTGCTCCGCCATTCTTTGGACCTGTTCTTGGGACTCCCTCGCGATCCGCTTGTTTTCATCAACTTCATCCTACGGGATGTTTAATGTCAACAATTGCGCAACGGAAACAAGATATACGGGTGCTGAAGAATGATTGTACCTGCATAGCGGCGATGGCATCTAGTCCTGGCCGTGGGCGGCGCTCGATAGAGGGCGATGAGCTGACCGACCTCGCACGGATCTGGGAGAGTGTGGGTGTACCTGTGGTATCAAAGGCGCCATTGGCGAAGGCAAATCTGCCGTTCCTTCGACCCTCTCCCGCAATCATAGCAACCTGTGGATCATAGGGCGCCGTGAAGGGGTCACAGTCAGGGCCGTGCTTCTCCTTCATCTTCTCGACGTACTTGTCCCACTTCTTGCCGGTTTGCTTGTTGATCCACTGCTGATCAGCCGGTATATCCGGTTTCAGCACCTTGGGGGTCCGGGTCCTACGGAAGGCCTGCATGCGATTGATCTCATTGCCCTTCTCGGCCTACAATTGAAAGCAGAAGTATATTAGCACAAACCTATAAAGTTAGAAAGAACATTGCATTGAAACGGTTATTTACCTCTCTCTGGACGATGCCGGTGAGGGTGAGGCCGCCCTGACGGTGTCCCTCGCCTAGCAGAAGACGTCGGGCCCGGCACGCGGCGTGTTCCGCCTTGTACCCGTCGCTCACCCACTTTCGCGACCATCACCTTATAGCAAGGCAGCTTGTTGGCCAGCCACTGAGGCACCACCTGTTTGAAAAAATTAGAGCCACGTGAGACCACCCGGCGGCCATATACGAATAACTTTAAAGACTATGTCCTTACCTTCAAGTATTGGACCTCCGACATGTGAATCTGTCGGGCGTCCTTCTTGGACAACGTGGTGTTCAAGTATTTGGCGTAGAACTTAACCACGCACAGCACACGCGCCTCGTAGTGCATGTCACGGATAAGCTTCTTGGCCATCTTGATCAGCACAGCCGTGGCCCTACCCTCTTCCCCCTCGACGCAGGTGAAGTAGTCCTACAACCATTGCAGAAATTGAATACATTAGCACGATATATATATTTCACGAAAGATATTGCCCTAAAACCATTTAGCATTGGAAAATATACTAACCCAGAAATCTGTAATCACCCGGGTGCCTAAGTGGTCGTACACCCGGCCCCACTTGTCCGCCACATCGGGCACCTGCTCGTAGTGCTTCCAGGAAGCAGCTGGCTCCTCCTTGCCATCCAGGGTGACCAAGCCTGGGAAGCTTCTTGCAAAGAAGCCCAAGGATGCCGCTCATGGGCCGTGGTGGCCTGGGCCCCACATACGCCAAGGACCTGCATGTGCACAAAAGAAAAACAATCTAGTTAGTTATGTTTTGATGAAAAATTAATATAGCAAAAATGTAGCAACAATGATTAACAATCACTTACGTGTCGCCGTCCGGTCTGACCAAGTGGTGCCGGTGGGGGTATGGCGGCTCAGGTAGCCGCGTGGGCCCGCGCAGAAAAGGTTTCTTGTCCGCGGGCCACACTTTCCCTAGCTGGGGGAGCGGGTGTGCGAACAAGTCCTCGTCCTCCTCGGACTCCGGGTCCGAGGGCTGCTGCTCCTCCTCCTCGTCCCGGTCAGACCCGTCCTCGGCGTCTGACCCCTCCTGCTCGTGCTCCTCCTCCTCCTGCTGCTCCTCATCCTCCTGCTCCTCCTCCGAGTCAGAAGAAGTAACCTCGGGCAAGGGGCTCTGTGAGCGAGCAGCCCGGTGCGAACCACGCCCCCCTGGGCGACGGGCCGGGACTCTCCGTGAGCTAGAGGTCTCCTCCGTGCCCGCGCCGGGCGTCGCAACCCGTCGTCGCCCTATCAGTGTGCGCGCGCCATCCTCAGATCTGGCGTACAAGCCCACCACATGGGCCTTCTTGGTGGCGGTGCGCTTTACCCCCTTGGGGGCCTTGGAACCTGCCATGTTTCACCTGTTATGACACAAGAGGGAACCCGATTAGTACATGTGATAACAAATATTAAAAAGTTAAATAAACAAAGAGTAATTCATACAAAGCATATTATGTACATGCAAAAATAAATTAAAGCGCAATTAAAATAGTAAAGTGTCACAATTTCACCTTTTCTGTACTTAAATGTCTAAATATAAACTCTAAGAACCATATGGGAGGAGATTTTGAGCACAAAATCGTAAGTGCTTGGAGACTCTAAGAACCATGATTTTGACAAACGTCAGGATTTTAAGCGCAAGTAATGTAATAGCAATAAGAAGTTCGGAATAGAAAAATATTACAAGCTATAAGTTTCGAAGTGACACACAAATAGTGAAAACTAAATGCTAATTATACATTTACGGTTACATAGTTGGAACACAAATGGTTCAGAACCCATTGTCTACATCCTTGGGATCATAACTTGGACCGGGATCATCATCGTCGTCGCTATCACGGGTGTACCACCACTCTTCCATGTAGTTCGATGGTGGACCGCTCGGCTCCTCAACATCGGGTATGGAGACGTTCAAGTAGTTCCACGTCCTTAGAGTTAAGAACAGCTGGATCGTCGTCTTGCTCACTCTCGGCGCCCATGCCATCATCACCGTCGTCTTCTACCATTTCGTCAATTGTAGGCAAGTCGATGCTGAACCGGCCGGTGAGCCCATCGGCGTCCTCTTGATAGAACTCTCCCTCATAGGTGATGGGGTTTATGCGCTGGTGGTAATCTTCATCGTTTGGAGGAGGTGGTCTATTACGCGGTGGCACCGTGATCACCATATCCCACCCCTGGAGACGTTTCATAGTTTTGCATGGGTAGGGGAGATAGAATACTTGGGTGGCATGTTGTGCAATGATGTAGACATCATCTCCCCCATAGACAGATGCTCGTTCAATTTCGATCAATCCAATTTCAGGATTTCGTCTCACTCTAGTTGGATCGAACCAATGGCATTTGAATACAACCGGGTTCTTCTTGCCGAAATGGAAATCGAGCTCATAAATTCCCTCGACGATGCCGAAGTAATCACCACCGGCATTCGTGAAGACCCCGAAATTATTTGTCTTCCGGTTCGGCCGTTTCTCATCGTAAGAACGGGTATGGAAGCGATACCCATTCACATCGTAAGATGTGAATGTCTTGAGGGAGTAGGTGAACCCGCGGGCAAGTTGCCGCAACTCGGGACTCATTTCCTTGTCGGTTAAAGCCTACAAGGTCAATAGGAGTGTTACTTAAAGCTAAGATCGGCGTAAAATATGTCTCACTAGAAACCATGTAAGATAGAGTGTTACTTTTGTGGCGAACCAACTAATGAAACCGCCGCCTCCTTTGCCACCCTTCTTAAAAATAGTAGTCTTCTCGTCGTAGGTAGGTTCTCGGGAATGATGTTTCCAGGTTTCTTTCTCAAATAACCTAGGTGCGGAATGACAAAAATCGGAGTTAGACACAAACTATGGGAATGAAAGCTTGTGAAAAGAAGGTGTTGAGCACTTACTCAATGTAGGGCTTTACTTCCGCCGTGTCTTCAGGACACACGAGAGAATAGCCGTCCATTGTTCATGTGAGTCTACTTGCTCTTGCTTCGCGCCACTTGATCTGCCACCAAGCCCTGCAAGTATGCTAAGCTCGGGTGCATCCGCGGAGTTGGGGTGATTATTGTACCGAGAAACTGGATTATGACGAGTGGGAAGACTTTCATGATAGTACTTTGTCGTAAAGTTTGCCACCTCCTCGTTGAGGGTTGCCTCACATATGGATGCTTCGATGCGACATTTGTTCGTGCTTTTCTCTCTAAGTTTCTTCTGCTCTCTCTCGGTTGAAAACATCCAGCGGTACTGCACAGGG
The DNA here is from genome assembly GCA_028641055.1 of Alopecurus myosuroides. Taxonomy (NCBI): domain Eukaryota; kingdom Viridiplantae; phylum Streptophyta; class Magnoliopsida; order Poales; family Poaceae; genus Alopecurus; species Alopecurus myosuroides. The sequence goes on from JAPCYS010003037.1 coordinate 11,933, forward strand.
CCACCCAATCGTGCCTCTTCAGCGAGATGCAAGAGCAAGTGTTGCATCGGATTAAAGAAGCCGGGGGGAAAGATCGCCTCTAGGTCCACCAGTAAGCCGGCAACCTGTTCCTCCAACTTAGCAACCACAGCTCGGTCTAATTCCTTGGCACAAAGCTGGCGAAAGAAAAAACTCAACTTGGCTAGCACTAGCCAAATTTCCTCATCAACGTATCCTCGAATCATGACAGGCATGATCCGCTCAATCCATACGTGGTAGTCATGACTCTTGAGCCCTGTTATCCGAAGCCCTGCAAGATTCACTCCCCTCATTATATTAGCTGCGTACCCATCAGGGAAGAAGAGACAGTCCAAGATCCACTGGAGAACTTCTTTCCTTTGGGCCCTAGTCAGGCAGAAAGGGGCCGGTGGCTTCGTCCACGTTTTTTTGGTTTTGGTGGGAGGCTTCATGTTTAAATGTTCCCTGTCACATAGCTCCTCTTGATCGACTCTTGCCTTAACGTTATCCTTCGTCTTCTCAAGATCCATAAGTGTTGCCCAAAGGGCCTCGGCGATATTTTTTCCGTGTGCATGACATCAATGTTATGTGGAAGAAGAAGATCCTGCATGTAAGGGAGCTTCCACAGGCATGAGATGTGAGTCCACTGGTGCCACTCTCCATATCCCAGAAAGCCAGTCCCCTCGGCATTGAGCTCCAGACTTTCTAGCTGAGCCTTCACGTCTACACCGGTCATCAAAGTTGGTCGTGGAGCATCGACAGCTACATCTTTCGTCCACTTCTTTTTATTTCGCCGGTATTTGTGACCAAGACGAAGGAACTGACGATGTTGGTCAAAGCATGAGTATTTTCCACCCTTTTTGAGCCAAAGGAAAGTCACAGCCTGGTAGCACACCGGACAAGGCCACTTCCCATGAGTGCACCAGCCGCAGAATATCGCGCGAGCCGGAAGGTCATGCAGGGAAGTGAAGTACCAAACATACATATCAAAGTGCTTCTTTTCTGCGGCGTCGTATGTCCGTACCCCGGTGTTCCAAGCAATGAGGAGATCATCTACCAGCGGCTCCATGAACACGGACATATTCTTCCTGGATACTCAGGCCCTGGAATTATCAGCGACAGGAACATGTTCTGCCGTTGCATGCACACGCCGGGGGGGAGGTTCATCGGGATAACAAACATCGGCCAACAGCTGTATGAGGCAGACGTCATACCATATGGGTTGAAACCATCGGTTGATAACGCAACGGCTACACTCCTGGGGTCACCCGCTTTCTTCTTATGTTTGCCAACGAAGTCCTTCCATGCTTCACCATCAGACGGATGTATCATCTTATGAGGACGGTAGCTCTTCCCGTCTGACGGCCATCTCATCTGTTTCGCAGATTCCTCGGTCATAAAAAGCCTTTGGATCCGCGGTATGAATGGAAGATATCGAAGGATCTTTTTGGCGACCGTTAGCTGCGTCTTCTGACCATTACCGGAGTCCACCTCCAGAAACCTAGAGGCCCCGCATTTGACACAGTACTTTGTCTTCTCATGCTCTTTCCTGAACAACATGCAACTCTTCGGACAACAATCTATCTTTTCATACGGCATCTTAAGGGAACCGAGGATTTTTTTCGACTCGTACATGTTCTTTGGAAGAAGGTGTTCCGCCGGCAAGAGGGTGGCAATAACGGTCAGAAATGCATCAAAGGCGGCTATGCTTACATTGTGCTGGCTTTTGACCGCCATAAGCCGACCGATGGCATCAAGTTGAGAAACTCGTGTATGCTCGTGCAATGGTTTTTGTGTCTCAAACAATGTGTCATAGAACTCTTTCGTGCTCTCCTCCGCATACTCGGGGGCATCTCCCTCACCGGTTGGATTTTCAGGTGCATGTGCAGTAGTGAAATCATCTAACATCCTGTCAATACCGGTATCAAAATCGGTCGATGCATCCTCAGTGCTAGGTGCCACCTTCTTCTTCTTCTTTCTACGGCGTACGGGATCGGCAGACTCGCCATGGTACACCCAACGGTAATAGTTTGGCATAAACCCGTACTTCCCAAGGTGATCAGAAATGACTATCCTCGGTTTCTCTGTCATGTTACGACAACGACTACAGGGGCACCATACATCAGACGAATCGTCAACTCTAGCAAATGCAAAATCCAAGAACTGGTTGGTCTTTGTAACCCAATCCATTGTCATATCCTTCACACTCGGTCGGCCACTGTACATCCACTCGCGTTCCTCCATTTCCACGCTGATGAATGCTCAGACATATTAACATGTGTTTAATATTTAACAAGTTTGTTTAAATTATCTACAACATACTGCAAGTTTTACGCTTTGAATGCAATCCTACATGCCTACTAGGTAAAGATAGGTCCTAATCCCACCCGTGGATGTGTAGCTTGTGTTTGTTTTCCATGTCTACTCCTATCCGAGACAAATTTCGGCAGCACCTCCCCGCTGTTCTCCTAATACACGTCTCGACCACGGGGGTCGAGAGAATGTGTACTCGGAGAACAACAGAGAGGCGCCACCGAAATCTGTCTCGGATAGGAGTAGAACATGGAAAAACAAACACAGCTACACATCCACGAGCTGTCCAAAAAACGTGGACAATTCGAAACAGTCGCGGTTATAAAAATATAGATCTTTGTATATAAATATATACAAAGAGTTCTATTTTTATAACTACAACTCTTCCGAACGGGAGACGCCTAGGGTAACGCGACTAGTTTGGTGATCTACACAAGAAAATCTAAAGATCGATCGAAGGGGAGGTTTTTACCCTTAAAGCGTGGTCGGGTGTCGACGAAGATGATCGCAGACGCTACGGCTTGCGACGACCCTCCTCAGCAAATCCCCACACCTGCGCCGACGCTCCTGGCCTCAACCTCGATCCAAATGTCCTGCAAAAGGGAAGATATAGTGTTAATAAACACTACACCAGGACGGAGGGAGTATTTCATTTGCTTTGACCGACCCTTTGACCAACAATTAATATATCAATATGTAATTTATGCGACATATACGTGATATCACTGTATTCCTACTCAAAAGTACTTTCATATGAGTTCTATCGCAAAAATTTCATATTAAATGAGTAAATCTTGGTCAAAGTCTCGGTCAAAAGAAACAATATACGCATTATATTTTGGAATGGAGGTAGTAGCATATAAAAGACTAGGTGCACTAATTAAATGAAAGGATTTCAAAACAAAATCTTTATTAACTCCACAAAGATTTATTAACTCCACAAAGACCGATCCAACACCACAAGGGAAACCCAAAAGGGATTACAGTTTCTGGTTTGAGCATCGATCCATGGTTGTAAAATTCATAAAAGTGGTGCCAGACAGCAAACAATGCACTCTTCCTACTGTCTACAATAGATAAAACGATCAAGTATTGGAAGGTAAGCCAGGCGATCAAGTATTTGACCCACCGGCAGCACTCTTCTTTCACAGATGGTTGTGGAACTCTGAATCTATAGTCTTGTATACATCACCAGCTTCCTCACTGCAATTAAAAGAAACAAAGTCATATCTCTGAATTCGGATAGTCCAAACCTTGTAAAAACAACCAGCAGAAAGAGTATCAGCGTTGGGAATTTATAGATAGCAGCTTTCAAATTACAGTAAAACATCTACTTCAGCAGGTGTATTGAGAATGATTGGTTAACTGAGCCACAATGCGCACCAAATTCTACATGCTAGCAGAACAAGTTTCGTATAGTCATATTACACGAGCACAGCCCCATAAAAATGTAGGAAGGAATTTAAATATAACAATCCTATTATCTATCTTAACATCTGATGATAATTGAAACCAGTTAAATTCAATTTTGACAAGACTGTTAAATTCAACTCGCAGTACAAACCAGTTGAAAACTGAATATATTGTTTGAACAATAAGAAAGTGCACAAGCAATTGGAAGATATATGCTCCATATTTTCTTATCACTGCTAATTGCAAAGAGGAAAACTTCGAGGTTACAACATACTAAACCAAGCACTACTAAACGCTGTCAGTCTGACAAATAAAAGACTTATTTTAGTCAATTTTTGGTTTTCAGTAAGAACCGAAAGAGAACTGCAATTATATTATTATATAGTATAAAACAGGGAAATCCTCGCTAGCTACGCCACTTCATGTGCGGTAGCTGCTGGTCAGAGCGATTTGTCCACCCCACCAGCTGTATATTAGGAAATCGAGGTTTCAGTTCAAGCGATCGATTATCTTACACATTACCAGAATCAGAGTGATCCATCTATTTCGATCATGATCATAGTTCATCACTCCATTCTCTGTCTGCTTCCATGTATGTTCTGATAAGATGAGAGAAACTGGAAAAGTGAGTAGCGAAGAGGAATGCTACTGTGTAGGAATGCTTCTAGATATGCACTAGATAAGATAGCATATGCAAATTATGTAAATTTCACATCCAGCTATGAAAATTAAATAAAAAAATAACATTCTTCTTGTACTTGTATTGTTTGCTTAGAGAAGTGTTCTTAATAACCAGATCTAATATAGTTGTCGTTGTTTCTGACATCTGATGGAGCAACTTTGACATTGATTCCTTAGATGTGCACTTCTATATTCAGGCCCAGAGATATTTCTTTGCTTCCAGGACATTATTTGGCTTTCTTTGCTTCCTTAGAAGCATCTGAGCATAACAAGCTTTGCAATACAGATGTGCTTCTAGTGCTCCTAGTCTCCACCGTACAGCAAATCTTAAGGACACATGAACTAGATTCTAATTTAACCACTACAAATAACACCAGAACATCCACAAGTTGACCACTGTGAATAAAAGAACAATACTGATAGAAGAACAATATTGACATTGACACTAGCATCTAAATATGCAGTACAACGTTTAACGAGTTGTAAAAGTACAAAAGTAGGAATGCTTGCATCCAAGATCACAAGTAGGACATATAAGAATCACCTTAAACAGAAGGCACGATCTCACTACCAAACAAAACTTTAACATCATACACTTAAAACACCGCAATGAAACACATCTTTCTTTGTAGCTTAGAGCATAACCACCATAATCGTTTGCGCATCAGATTATTCAGGTATTATCATCACCATGTACAGACGAATGAAGGGGCTAAATCCCTATTGGTTCACCTGGTTGATAAGGGCTGAATCCACTGGGTTACAGAAGCGTTGGTGACATTACCAAAAACAGAGATTATAAGAACAAACTGGATGGCCTTAGCTGTATCAAAAATTCAGAACCATAGGAGCTACATATATACAGGATTTAACAGAAATAAGAAAGCACTGCCAGACATTATTTGGCTTTCTTCCAGGACAGCTGATAGATCTCAAACATGGATGATTGAATCTAGCCTATGGACGGATTAGCACAATAGCTAGACGGAAGAGGCCGGGGCAGAAACGTACTCACCGCGAATGGTTGATGTCGTCGTTCTCCTCGAGCTTGAGCGGCAGATCAAGGAGGGAGGAGCGCCCGAAGCGGAGGATCGACGAGGGAGGGCCGCCCGAGCGGCAGATCGAGGAGGGCGGAGGGTGGAGAGGGAGGCGAAGGGGGAGGGGAGAGGCACAGCTACGGTGGAGCAGGGGGAGGCTGCGGGGAGGAGGGAGAAGGGCGCGGTGGCGGCTCGGTGGGCGGCGGCGCGCGTCGGCGAAGGAGACGGCAAGGAGACGGCGGTGGTGGCGGCGGGTTGTGGAGGCAGATCGACCTAGGTCACGCGGCAACGAACGGAGAAAAAAGAGGGGAAAGGGGGGAAATTTCCCTAAGTACCCGCCCATTTGTTTGCCGAGTGCAAATAATCGGGATACTCGGCATATTACGCATATGGCCCGGATTTTCTGCCCCCGCCAGCCTAAACTTTGCCGAGTGCAACTCGGAGAGGTACTCGGCATACTAAAGCCAGAATTTTAATATTTTCACCTTGGTCATTGTTTAAATATATGAATAATCATATATTTTCTAATATTAGTTCATATATCATGTTTTTTCTTCCTTGGTCATATATTAATATTTTCACCTTGGTGCCGACGACGGCGGTTCCGTCTTTTTCTACAACGGGGCTAGTGTATCTCCGGAGAGGGGACCCGGAGCGTCGGGATCCCACCTAAACCAATGTTTTGCCATGCCATGTGTGTTAGATTGTATCATGGGTGTTGTGTGCCAAGGATACCATCACTCTCTGTGCCGGGGCCTCACCGACGTCGGATTCTCTCTCGCGGGTTCCAGGACTGCTCACACCCCGAAACTCCCGGATCTGACGTAACGGGGGGAATCTTGCAAGTAGGTGGGCCCTACCATTGTCAAGGGTGTTCCTTGGGACTAACATGACACAACCAAGCAACTAGTTCCACTTTGCTACCCACTTCCGGCTCACGCAGAGGGGGCTAGACGCAGGTTCCGTCTTTTTCTACACCGGGCTAGTGTATCTCCGGAGAGGGGACCCGGAGCGTCGGGATCCCACCTAAACCAATGTTTTGCCATGCCATGTGTGTTAGGTTGTATCATGGGTGTTGTGTGCCAAGGATACCATCACTCTCTGTGCCGGGGCCTCACCGACGTCGGATTCTCTCTCGCGGGTTCCAGGACTGCTCACACCCCGAAACTCCCGGATCTGACGTAACGGGGGGAATCTTGCAAGTAGGTGGGCCCTACCATTGTCAAGGGTGTTCCTTGGGTCTAACATGACACAACCAAGCAACTAGTTCCACTTTGCTACCCACTTCCGTCTCACGCAGAGGGGGCTAGACGCAGGTTCCGTCTTTTCTACACCGGGGCTAGTGTATCTCCGGAGAGGGGACCCGGAGCGTCGGGATCCCACCTAAACCAATGTTTGGCCATGCCATGTGTGTTAGGTTGTATCATGGGTGTTGTGTGCCAAAGATACCATCACTCTCTGTGCCGGGGCCTCACCGACGTCGGATTCTCTCTCGCGGGTTCCAGGACTGCTCACACCCGAAACTCACGGATCTGACGTAACGGGGGAATCTTGCAAGTAGGTGGGCCCTACCATTGTCAAGGGTGTTCCTTGGGTCTAACATGACACAACCAAGCAACTAGTTCCACTTTGCTACCCACTTCCGGCTCACGCAGAGGGGGCTAGACGCAGGTTCCGTCTTTTTCTACACCGGGGCTAGTGTATCTCCGGAGAGGGGACCCGGAGCGTCGGATCCCACCTAAACCAATGTTTGGCCATGCCATGTGTGTTAGGTTGTATCATGGGTGTTGTGTGCCAAAGATACCATCACTCTCTGTGCCGGGGCCTCACCGACGTCGGATTCTCTCTCGCGGGTTCCAGGACTGCTCACACCCCGAAACTCACGGATCTGACGTAACGGGGGGAATCTTGCAAGTAGGTGGGCCCTACCATTGTCAAGGGTGTTCCTTGGGACTAACATGACACAACCAAGCAACTAGTTCCACTTTGCTACCCACTTCCGGCTCACGCAGAGGGGCTAGACGCAGCTTCCGTCTTTTTCTACACCGGGGCTAGTGTATCTCCGGAGAGGGACCCGGAGCGTCGGGATCCCACCTAAACCAATGTTTTGCCATGCCATGTGTGTTAGGTTGTATCATGGGTGTTGTGTGCCAAGGATACCATCACTCTCTGTGCCGGGGCCTCACCGACGTCGGATTCTCTCTCGCGGGTTCCAGGACTGCTCACACCCCGAAACTCACGGATCTGACGTAACGGGGGAATCTTGCAAGTAGGTGGGCCCTACCATTGTCAAGGGTGTTCCTTGGGTCTAACATGACACAACCAAGCAACTAGTTCCACTTTGCTACCCACTTCCGTCTCACGCAGAGGGGGCTAGACGCAGGTTCCGTCTTTTTCTACACCGGGCTAGTGTATCTCCGGAGAGGGGACCCGGAGCGTCGGGATCCCACCTAAACCAATGTTTGGCCATGCCATGTGTGTTAGGTTGTATCATGGGTTGTGTGCCAAAGATACCATCACTCTCTGTGCCGGGCCTCACCGACGTCGGATTCTCTCTCGCGGGTTCCAGGACTGCTCACACCCGAAACTCACGGATCTGACGTAACGGGGGGAATCTTGCAAGTAGGTGGGCCCTACCATTGTCAAGGGTGTTCCTTGGGTCTAACATGACACAACCAAGCAACTAGTTCCACTTTGCTACCCACTTCCGGCTCACGCAGAGGGGGCTAGACGCAGCTTCCGTCTTTTTCTACACCGGGGCTAGTGTATCTCCGGAGAGGGGACCCGGAGCGTCGGGATCCCACCTAAACCAATGTTTGGCCATGCCATGTGTGTTAGGTTGTATCATGGTGTTGTGTGCCAAAGATACCATCACTCTCTGTGCCGGGCCTCACCGACGTCGGATTCTCTCTCGCGGGTTCCAGGACTGCTCACACCCCGAAACTCACGGATCTGACGTAACGGGGGGAATCTTGCAAGTAGGTGGGCCCTACCATTGTCAAGGGTGTTCCTTGGGACTAACATGACACAACCAAGCAACTAGTTCCACTTTGCTACCCACTTCCGGCTCACGCAGAGGGGGCTAGACGCAGCTTCCGTCTTTTTCTACACCGGGGCTAGTGTATCTCCGGAGAGGGGACCCGGAGCGTCGGGATCCCACCTAAACCAATGTTTTGCCATGCCATGTGTGTTAGGTTGTATCATGGGTGTTGTGTGCCAAGGATACCATCACTCTCTGTGCCGGGGCCTCACCGACGTCGGATTCTCTCTCGCGGGTTCCAGGACTGCTCACACCCCGAAACTCACGGATCTGACGTAACGGGGGAATCTTGCAAGTAGGTGGGCCCTACCATTGTCAAGGGTGTTCCTTGGGTCTAACATGACACAACCAAGCAACTAGTTCCACTTTGCTACCCACTTCCGGCTCCGCAGAGGGGGCTAGACGCAGCTTCCGTCTTTTTCTACACCGGGGCTAGTGTATCTCCGGAGAGGGGACCGGAGCGTCGGGATCCCACCTAAACCAATGTTTTGCCATGCCATGTGTGTTAGATTGTATCATGGGTGTTGTGTGCCAAGGATACCATCACTCTTGTGCCGGGGCCTCACCGACGTCGGATTCTCTCTCGCGGGTTCCAGGACTGCTCACACCCCGAAACTCACGGATCTGACGTAACGGGGGAATCTTGCAAGTAGGTGGGCCCTACCATTGTCAAGGGGTTCCTTGGGACTAACATGACACAACCAAGCAACTAGTTCCACTTTGCTACCACTTCCGGCTCACGCAGAGGGGGCTGGACGCAGCTTTCCGTCTTTTTCTACACCGGGGCTAGTGTATCTCCGGAGAGGGGACCCGGAGCGTCGGGATCCCACCTAAACCAATGTTTTGCCATGCCATGTGTGTTAGATTGTATCATGGGTGTTGTGTGCCAAGGATACCATCACTCTCTGTGCCGGGGCCTCACCGACGTCGGATTCTCTCTCGCGGGTTCCAGGACTGCTCACACCCCGAAACTCACGGATCTGACGTAACGGGGGGAATCTTGCAAGTAGGTGGGCCCTACCATTGTCAAGGGTGTTCCTTGGGACTAACATGACACAACCAAGCAACTAGTTCCACTTTGCTACCCACTTCCGGCTCACGCAGAGGGGGCTAGACGCAGGTTCCGTCTTTTTCTACACCGGGGCTAGTGTATCTCCGGAGAGGGGACCCGGAGCGTCGGGATCCCACCTAAACCAATGTTTTGCCATGCCATGTGTGTTAGATTGTATCATGGGTGTTGTGTGCCAAGGATACCATCACTCTCTGTGCCGGGGCCTCACCGACGTCGGATTCTCTCTCGCGGGTTCCAGGACTGCTCACACCCCGAAACTCCCGGATCTGACGTAACGGGGGGAATCTTGCAAGTAGGTGGGCCCTACCATTGTCAAGGGTTCCTTGGGACTAACATGACACAACCAAGCAACTAGTTCCACTTTGCTACCCACTTCCGGCTCACGCAGAGGGGGCTAGACGCAGCTTCCGTCTTTTTCTACACCGGGCTAGTGTATCTCCGGAGAGAGGACCCGGAGCGTCGGGATCCCACCTAAACCAATGTTTGGCCATGCCATGTGTGTTAGGTTGTATCATGGGTGTTGTGTGCCAAAGATACCATCACTCTCTGTGCGGGGCCTCACCGACGTCGGATTCTCTCTCGCGGGTTCCAGGACTGCTCACACCCCAAAACTCCCGGATCTGACGTAACGGGGGGAATCTTGCAAGTAGGTGGGCCCTACCATTGTCAAGGGTGTTCCTTGGTCTAACATGACACAACCAAGCAACTAGTTCCACTTTGCTACCCACTTCCGTCTCACGCAGAGGGGGCTAGACGCAGGTTCCGTCTTTTTCTACACCGGGGCTAGTGTATCTCCGGAGAGGGGACCCGGAGCGTCGGGATCCCACCTAAACCAATGTTTGGCCATGCCATGTGTGTTAGGTTGTATCATGGGTTTGTGTGCCAAAGATACCATCACTCTCTGTGCCGTCTCACCGACGTCGGATTCTCTCTCGCGGGTTCCAGGACTGCTCACACCCCGAAACTCACGGATCTGACGTAACGGGGGGAATCTTGCAAGTAGGTGGGCCCTACCATTGTCAAGGGTGTCCTTGGGTCTAACATGACACAACCAAGCAACTAGTTCCACTTTGCTACCCACTTCCGGCTCACGCAGAGGGGCTAGACGCAGGTTCCGTCTTTTTCTACACCGGGGCTAGTGTATCTCCGGAGAGGGGACCCGGAGCGTCGGGATCCCACCTAAACCAATGTTTGGCCATTCCATGTGTGTTAGGTTGTATCATGGGTGTTGTGTGCCAAAGATACCATCACTCTCTGTGCCGGGGCCTCACCGACGTCGGATTCTCTCTCGCGGGTTCCAGGACTGCTCACACCCCGAAACTCACGGATCTGACGTAACGGGGGGAATCTTGCAAGTAGGTGGGCCCTACCATTGTCAAGGGTGTTCCTTGGGACTAACATGACACAACCAAGCAACTAGTTCCACTTTGCTACCCACTTCCGGCTCACGCAGAGGGGCTAGACGCAGCTTCCGTCTTTTTCTACACCGGGCTAGTGTATCTCCGGAGAGGGGACCCGGAGCGTCGGGATCCCACCTAAACCAATGTTTTGCCATGCCATGTGTGTTAGGTTGTATCATGGGTGTTGTGTGCCAAGGATACCATCACTCTCTGTGCCGGGGCCTCACCGACGTCGGATTCTCTCTCGCGGGTTCCAGGACTGCTCACACCCCGAAACTCACGGATCTGACGTAACGGGGGGAATCTTGCAAGTAGGTGGGCCCTACCATTGTCAAGGGTGTTCCTTGGGTCTAACATGACACAACCAAGCAACTAGTTACACTTTGCTACCCACTTCCGTCTCACGCAGAGGGGGCTAGACGCAGGTTCCGTCTTTTTCTACACCGGGGCTAGTGTATCTCCGGAGAGGGGACCCGGAGCGTCGGATCCCACCTAAACCAATGTTTGGCCATGCATGTGTGTTAGGTTGTATCATGGGTGTTGTGTGCCAAAGATACCATCACTCTCTGTGCCGGGGCCTCACCGACGTCGGATTCTCTCTCGCGGGTTCCAGGACTGCTCACACCCCGAAACTCACGGATCTGACGTAACGGGGGGAATCTTGCAAGTAGGTGGGCCCTACCATTGTCAAGGGTGTTCCTTGGGTCTAACATGACACAACCAAGCAACTAGTTCCACTTGCTACCCACTTCCGGCTCACGCAGAGGGGGCTAGACGCAGCTTCCGTCTTTTTCTACACCGGGGCTAGTGTATCTCCGGAGAGGGGACCCGGAGCGTCGGGATCCCACCTAAACCAATGTTTGGCCATGCCATGTGTGTTAGGTTGTATCATGGGTGTTGTGTGCCAAAGATACCATCACTCTCTGTGCCGGGGCCTCACCGACGTCGGATTCTCTCTCGCGGGTTCCAGGACTGCTCACACCCCCGAAACTCACGGATCTGACGTAACGGGGGAATCTTGCAAGTAGGTGGGCCCTACCATTGTCAAGGGTGTTCCTTGGGACTAACATGACACAACAAGCAACTAGTTCCACTTTGCTACCCACTTCCGGCTCACGCAGAGGGGGCTAGACGCAGCTTCCGTCTTTTTCTACACCGGGGCTAGTGTATCTCCGGAGAGGGGACCCGGAGCGTCGGGATCCCACCTAAACCAATGTTTTGCCATGCCATGTGTGTTAGGTTGTATCATGGGTGTTGTGTGCCAAGGATACCATCACTCTCTGTGCCGGGGCCTCACCGACGTCGGATTCTCTCTCGCGGGTTCCAGGACTGCTCACACCCCGAAACTCACGGATCTGACGTAACGGGGGGAATCTTGCAAGTAGGTGGGCCCTACCATTGTCAAGGTGTTCCTTGGGTCTAACATGACACAACCAAGCAACTAGTTCCACTTTGCTACCCACTTCCGGCTCACGCAGAGGGGGCTAGACGCAGCTTCCGTCTTTTTCTACACCGGGGCTAGTGTATCTCCGGAGAGGGGACCCGGAGCGTCGGGATCCCACCTAAACCAATGTTTTGCCATGCATGTGTGTTAGGTTGTATCATGGGTGTTGTGTGCAAGGATACCATCACTCTCTGTGCCGGGGCCTCACCGACGTCGGATTCTCTCTCGCGGGTTCCAGGACTGCTCACACCCCGAAACTCACGGATCTGACGTAACGGGGGGAATCTTGCAAGTAGGTGGGCCCTACCATTGTCAAGGGTGTTCCTTGGGTCAACATGACACAACCAAGCAACTAGTTCCACTTTGCTACCCACTTCCGGCTCACGCAGAGGGGCTAGACGCAGCTTCCGTCTTTTTCTACACCGGGGCTAGTGTATCTCCGGAGAGGGACCCGGAGCGTCGGGATCCCACCTAAACCAATGTTTGGCCATGCCATGTGTGTTTGATTGTATCATGGGTGTTGTGTGCCAAGGATACCATCACTCTCTGTGCCGGGGCCTCACCGACGTCGGATTCTCTCTCGCGGGTTCCAGGACTGCTCACACCCCGAAACTCACGGATCTGACGTAACGGGGGGAATCTTGCAAGTAGGTGGGCCCTACCATTGTCAAGGGTGTTCCTTGGGTCTAACATGACACAACCAAGCAACTAGTTCCACTTTGCTACCCACTTCCGGCTCACGCAGAGGGGGCTAGACGCAGCTTCCGTCTTTTTCTACACCGGGGCTAGTGTATCTCCGGAGAGGGGACCCGGAGCGTCGGGATCCCACCTAAACCAATGTTTGGCCATGCCATGTGTGTTAGATTGTATCATGGGTGTTGTGTGCCAAGGATACCATCACTCTCTGTGCCGGGGCCTCATCGACGTCGGATTCTCTCTCGCGGGTTCCAGGACTGCTCACACCCCGAAACTCACGGATCTGACGTAACGGGGGGAATCTTGCAAGTAGGTGGGCCCTACCATTGTCAAGGGTGTTCCTTGGGACTAACATGACACAACCAAGCAACTAGTTCCACTTTGCTACCCACTTCCGGCTCACGCAGAGGGGGCTAGGCGCAGCTACCGTCTTTTTCTACACCGGGGCTAGTGTATCTCCGGAGAGGGGACCCGGAGCGTCGGGATCCCACCTAAACCAATGTTTTGCCATGCCATGTGTGTTAGATTGTATCATGGGTGTTGTGTGCCAAGGATACCATCACTCTCTGTGCCGGGGCCTCACCGACGTCGGATTCTCTCTCGCGGGTTCCAGGACTGCTCACACCCCGAAACTCACGGATCTGACGTAACGGGGGAATCTTGCAAGTAGGTGGGCCCTACCATTGTCAAGGGTGTTCCTTGGGACTAACATGACACAACCAAGCAACTAGTTCCACTTTGCTACCCACTTCCGGCTCACGCAGAGGGGGCTAGACGCAGGTTCCGTCTTTTTCTACACCGGGGCTAGTGTATCTCCGGAGAGGGGACCCGGAGCGTCGGGATCCCACCTAAACCAATGTTTGCCATGCCATGTGTGTTAGGTTGTATCATGGGTGTTGTGTGCCAAGGATACCATCACTCTCTGTGCCGGGGCCTCACCGACGTCGGATTATCTCTCGCGGGTTCCAGGACTGCTCACACCCCGAAACTCCCGGATCTGACGTAACGGGGGGAATCTTGCAAGTAGGTGGGCCCTACCATTGTCAAGGGTGTTCCTTGGGTCTAACATGACACAACCAAGCAACTAGTTCCACTTTGCTACCCACTTCCGTCTCACGCAGAGGGGGCTAGACGCAGGTTCCGTCTTTTTCTACACCGGGGCTAGTGTATCTCCGGAGAGGGGACCCGGAGCGTCGGGATCCCACCTAAACCAATGTTTGGCCATGCCATGTGTGTTAGGTTGTATCATGGGTGTTGTGTGCCAAAGATACCATCACTCTCTGTGCCGGGGCCTCACCGACGTCGGATTCTCTCTCGCGGGTTCCAGGACTGCTCACACCCCGAAACTCACGGATCTGACGTAACGGGGGAATCTTGCAAGTAGGTGGGCCCTACCATTGTCAAGGGTGTTCCTTGGGTCTAACATGACACAACCAAGCAACTAGTTCCACTTTGCTACCCACTTCCGGCTCACGCAGAGGGGGCTAGACGCAGGTTCCGTCTTTTTCTACACCGGGGCTAGTGTATCTCCGGAGAGGGGACCCGGAGCGTCGGATCCACCTAAACCAATGTTTGGCCATGCCATGTGTGTTAGGTTGTATCATGGGTGTTGTGTGCCAAAGATACCATCACTCTCTGTGCCGGGCCTCACCGACGTCGGATTCTCTCTCGCGGGTTCCAGGACTGCTCACACCCCGAAACTCACGGATCTGACGTAACGGGGGTCTGCAAGTAGGTGGGCCCTACCATTGTCAAGGGTGTTCCTTGGACTAACATGACACAACCAAGCAACTAGTTCCACTTTGCTACCCACTTCGGCTCACGCAGAGGGGGCTAGACGCAGCTTCCGTCTTTTTCTACCCCCGGGCTAGTGTATCTCCGGAGAGGGGACCCGGAGCGTCGGGATCCCACCTAAACCATGTTTTGCCATGCCATGTGTGTTAGGTTGTATCATGGGTGTTGTGTGCCAAGGATACCATCACTCTCTGTGCCGGGCCTCACCGACGTCGGATTCTCTCTCGCGGGTTCCAGGACTGCTCACACCCCGAAACTCACGGATCTGACGTAACGGGGGAATCTTGCAAGTAGGTGGGCCCTACCATTGTCAAGGGTGTTCCTTGGGTCTAACATGACACAACCAAGCAACTAGTTCCACTTTGCTACCCACTTCCGTCTCACGCAGAGGGGGCTAGACGCAGGTTCCGTCTTTTTCTACACCGGGGCTAGTGTATCTCCGGAGAGGGGACCCGGAGCGTCGGGATCCCACCTAAACCAATGTTTGGCCATGCCATGTGTTAGGTTGTATCATGGGTGTTGTGTGCCAAAGATACCATCACTCTCTGTGCCGGGGCCTCACCGACGTCGGATTCTCTCTCGCGGTTCCAGGACTGCTCACACCCCGAAACTCACGGATCTGACGTAACGGGGGGAATCTTGCAAGTAGGTGGGCCCTACCATTGTCAAGGGTGTTCCTTGGGTCTAACATGACACAACCAAGCAACTAGTTCCACTTTGCTACCCACTTCCGGCTCACGCAGAGGGGGCTAGACGCAGCTTCCGTCTTTTTCTACACCGGGGCTAGTGTATCTCCGGAGAGGGACCCGGAGCGTCGGGATCCCACCTAAACCAATGTTTGGCCATGCCATGTGTGTTAGGTTGTATCATGGGTGTTGTGTGCAAAGATACCATCACTCTCTGTGCCGGGGCCTCACCGACGTCGGATTCTCTCTCGCGTTCCAGGACTGCTCACACCCCGAAACTCACGGATCTGACGTAACGGGGGGAATCTTGCAAGTAGGTGGGCCCTACATTGTCAAGGGTGTTCCTTGGGACTAACATGACACAACCAAGCAACTAGTTCCACTTTGCTACCCACTTCCGGCTCACGCAGAGGGGGCTAGACGCAGCTTCCGTCTTTTTCTACACCGGGGCTAGTGTATCTCCGGAGAGGGGACCCGGAGCGTCGGGATCCCACCTAAACCAATGTTTTGCCATGCCATGTGTGTTAGGTTGTATCATGGGTGTTGTGCCAAGGATACCATCACTCTCTGTGCCGGGCCTCACCGACGTCGGATTCTCTCTCGCGGGTTCCAGGACTGCTCACACCCGAAACTACGGATCTGACGTAACGGGGGGAATCTTGCAAGTAGGTGGGCCCTACCATTGTCAAGGGTGTTCCTTGGGTCTAACATGACACAACCAAGCAACTAGTTCCACTTTGCTACCCACTTCCGGCTCACGCAGAGGGGGCTAGACGCAGCTTCCGTCTTTTTCTACACCGGGGCTAGTGTATCTCCGGAGAGGGGACCGGAGCGTCGGGATCCCACCTAAACCAATGTTTTGCCATGCCATGTGTGTTAGATTGTATCATGGGTGTTGTGTGCCAAGGATACCATCACTCTCTGTGCCGGGGCCTCACCGACGTCGGATTCTCTCTCGCGGGTTCCAGGACTGCTCACACCCGAAACTCACGGATCTGACGTAACGGGGGGAATCTTGCAAGTAGGTGGGCCCTACCATTGTCAAGGGTGTTCCTTGGGACTAACATGACACAACCAAGCAACTAGTTCCACTTTGTACCCACTTCCGGCTCACGCAGAGGGGGCTGGACGCAGCTTCCGTCTTTTTCTACACCGGGGCTAGTGTATCTCCGGAGAGGGGACCCGGAGCGTCGGGATCCCACCTAAACCAATGTTTTGCCATGCCATGTGTGTTAGATTGTATCATGGGTGTTGTGTGCCAAAGATACCATCACTCTCTGTGCCGGGGCCTCACCGACGTCGGATTCTCTCTCGCGGGTTCCAGGACTGCTCACACCCCGAAACTCACGGATCTGACGTAACGGGGGGAATCTTGCAAGTAGGTGGGCCCTACCATTGTCAAGGGTGTTCCTTGGGACTAACATGACACAACCAAGCAACTAGTTCCACTTTGCTACCCACTTCCGGCTCACGCAGAGGGGGCTAGACGCGGTTCCGTCTTTTTCTACACCGGGGCTAGTGTATCTCCGGAGAGGGGACCCGGAGCGTCGGGATCCCACCTAAACCAATGTTTTGCCATGCCATGTGTGTTAGATTGTATCATGGGTGTTGTGTGCCAAAGATACCATCACTCTCTGTGCCGGGGCCTCACCGACGTCGGATTCTCTCTCGCGGGTTCCAGGACTGCTCACACCCCGAAACTCCCGGATCTGACGTAACGGGGGGAATCTTGCAAGTAGGTGGGCCCTACCATTGTCAAGGGTGTTCCTTGGGACTAACATGACACAACCAAGCAACTAGTTCCACTTTGCTACCCACTTCCGGCTCACGCAGAGGGGGCTAGACGCGGTTCCGTCTTTTTCTACACCGGGGCTAGTGTATCTCCGGAGAGGGGACCCGGAGCGTCGGGATCCCACCTAAACCAATGTTTGCCATGCCATGTGTGTTAGATTGTATCATGGGTGTTGTGTGCCAAAGATACCATCACTCTCTGTGCCGGGGCCTCACCGACGTCGGATTCTCTCTCGCGGGTTCCAGGACTGCTCACACCCCAAAACTCCCGGATCTGACGTAACGGGGGGAATCTTGCAAGTAGGTGGGCCCTACCATTGTCAAGGGTGTTCCTTGGGACTAACATGACACAACCAAGCAACTAGTTCCACTTTGCTACCCACTTCCGCTCACGCAGAGGGGGCTAGACGCGGTTCCGTCTTTTTCTACACCGGGGCTAGTGTATCTCCGGAGGGGACCCGGAGCGTCGGGATCCCACCTAAACCAATGTTTTGCCATGCCATGTGTGTTAGATTGTATCATGGGTGTTGTGCCAAAGATACCATCACTCTCTGTGCGGGGCCTCACCGACGTCGGATTCTCTCTCGCGGGTTCCAGGACTGCTCACACCCCGAAACTCCCGGATCTGACGTAACGGGGGGAATCTTGCAAGTAGGTGGGCCCTACCATTGTCAAGGGTGTTCCTTGGGTCTAACATGACACAACCAAGCAACTAGTTCCACTTTGCTACCCACTTCCGGCTCACGCAGAGGGGGCTAGACGCAGGTTCCGTCTTTTTCTACACCGGGGCTAGTGTATCTCCGGAGAGGGGACCCGGAGCGTCGGGATCCCACCTAAACCAATGTTTTGCCATGCCATGTGTGTTAGATTGTATCATGGTGTTGTGTGCCAAAGATACCATCACTCTCTGTGCCGGGGCCTCACCGACGTCGGATTCTCTCTCGCGGGTTCCAGGACTGCTCACACCCCGAAACTCACGGATCTGACGTAAACGGGGGAATCTTGCAAGTAGGTGGGCCCTACCATTGTCAAGGGTGTTCCTTGGGACTAACATGACACAACCAAGCAACTAGTTCCACTTTGCTACCCACTTCCGGCTCACGCAGAGGGGGCTAGACGCAGCTTCCGTCTTTTTCTACACCGGGGCTAGTGTATCTCCGGAGAGGGGACCCGGAGCGTCGGGATCCCACCTAAACCAATGTTTTGCCATGCCATGTGTGTTAGATTGTATCATGGGTGTTGTGTGCCAAGATACCATCACTCTCTGTGCCGGGGCCTCACCGACGTCGGATTCTCTCTCGCGGGTTCCAGGACTGCTCACACCCCGAAACTCCCGGATCTGACGTAACGGGGGGAATCTTGCAAGTAGGTGGGCCCTACCATTGTCAAGGGTGTCCTTGGGACTAACATGACACAACCAAGCAACTAGTTCCACTTTGCTACCCACTTTCTCACGCAGAGGGGGCTAGACGCCGGTTCCGTCTTTTTCTACACCGGGGCTAGTGTATCTCCGGAGAGGGGACCCGGAGCGTCGGGATCCCACCTAAACCAATGTTTTGCCATGCCATGTGTGTTAGATTGTATCATGGGTGTTGTGTGCCAAAGATACCATCACTCTCTGTGCCGGGGCCTCACCGACGTCGGATTCTCTCTCGCGGGTTCCAGGACTGCTCACACCCCGAAACTCACGGATCTGACGTAACGGGGGGAATCTTGCAAGTAGGTGGGCCCTACCATTGTCAAGGGTGTTCCTTGGGACTAACATGACACAACCAAGCAACTAGTTCCACTTTGCTACCCACTTCCGGCTCACGCAGAGGGGGCTAGACGCAGCTTCCGTCTTTTTCTACACGGGGCTAGTGTATCTCCGGAGAGGGGACCCGGAGCGTCGGGATCCCACCTAAACCAATGTTTTGCCATGCCATGTGTGTTAGATTGTATCATGGGTGTTGTGTGCCAAAGATACCATCACTCTCTGTGCCGGGGCCTCACCGACGTCGGATTCTCTCTCGCGGGTTCCAGGACTGCTCACACCCCGAAACTCACGGATCTGACGTAACGGGGGGAATCTTGCAAGTAGGTGGGCCCTACCATTGTCAAGGGTGTTCCTTGGGACTAACATGACACAACCAAGCAACTAGTTCCACTTTGCTACCCACTTCCGGCTCACGCAGAGGGGGCTAGACGCCGCTTCCGTCTTTTTCTACACCGGGGCTAGTGTATCTCCGGAGAGGGGACCCGAGCGTCGGGATCCCACCTAAACCAATGTTTTGCCATGCCATGTGTGTAGATTGTATCATGGGTGTTGTGTGCCAAAGATACCATCACTCTCTGTGCCGGGGCCTCACCGACGTCGGATTCTCTCTCGCGGGTTCCAGGACTGCTCACACCCCGAAACTCACGGATCTGACGTAACGGGGGGAATCTTGCAAGTAGGTGGGCCCTACCATTGTCAAGGGTGTTCCTTGGGACTAACATGACACAACCAAGCAACTAGTTCCACTTTGCTACCCACTTCCGGCTCACGCAGAGGGGGCTAGACGCCAGTTCCGTCTTTTCTACACCGGGGCTAGTGTATCTCCGGAGAGGGGACCCGGAGCGTCGGGATCCCACCTAAACCAATGTTTTGCCATGCCATGTGTGTTAGATTGTATCATGGGTGTTGTGTGCCAAAGGATACCATCACTCTCTGTGCCGGGGCCTCACCGACGTCGGATTCTCTCTCGCGGTTCCAGGACTGCTCACACCCCGAAACTCCCGGATCTGACGTAACGGGGGGAATCTTGCAAGTAGGTGGGCCCTACCATTGTCAAGGGTGTTCCTTGGGTCTAACATGACACAACCAAGCAACTAGTTCCACTTTGCTACCCACTTCCGGCTCACGCAGAGGGGGCTAGACGCGCTTCCGTCTTTTTCTACACGGGGCTAGTGTATCTCCGGAGAGGGGACCCGGAGCGTCGGGATCCACCTAAACCAATGTTTGCCATGCCATGTGTGTTAGATTGTATCATGGGTGTTGTGTGCCAAAGATACCATCACTCTCTGTGCCGGGGCCTCACCGACGTCGGATTCTCTCTCGCGGGTTCCTGGACTGCTCACACCCCGAAACTCACGGATCTGACGTAACGGGGGGAATCTTGCAAGTAGGTGGGCCCTACCATTGTCAAGGGTGTTCCTTGGGTCTAACATGACACAACCAAGCAACTAGTTCCACTTTGCTACCCACTTCCGGCTCACGCAGAGGGGGCTAGACGCAGCTTCCGTCTTTTTCTACACCGGGGCTAGTGTATCTCCGGAGAGGGGACCCGGAGCGTCGGGATCCCACCTAAACCAATGTTTGCCATGCCATGTGTGTTAGATTGTATCATGGGTGTTGTGTGCCAAAGATACCATCACTCTCTGTGCCGGGGCCTCATCGACGTCGGATTCTCTCTCGCGGGTTCCTGGACTGCTCACACCCCGAAACTCACGGATCTGACGTAAGGGGGGAATCTTGCAAGTAGGTGGGCCCTACCATTGTCAAGGGTGTTCCTTGGGACTAACATGACACAACCAAGCAACTAGTTCCACTTTGCTACCCACTTCCGGCTCACGCAGAGGGGGCTAGGCAGCTTCCGTCTTTTTCTACACCGGGGCTAGTGTATCTCCGGAGAGGGGACCCGGAGCGTCGGGATCCCACCTAAACCAATGTTTTGCCATGCCATGTGTGTTAGATTGTATCATGGGTGTTGTGTGCCAAGATACCATCACTCTCTGTGCCGGGGCCTCACCGACGTCGGATTCTCTCTCGCGGGTTCCTGGACTGCTCACACCCCGAAACTCACGGATCTGACGTAACGGGGGGAATCTTGCAAGTAGGTGGGCCCTACCATTGTCAAGGGTGTTCCTTGGGACTAACATGACACAACCAAGCAACTAGTTCCACTTTGCTACCCACTTCCGGCTCACGCAGAGGGGGCTAGACGCAGGTTCCGTCTTTTTCTACACCGGGGCTAGTGTATCTCCGGAGAGGGGACCCGGAGCGTCGGGATCCCACCTAAACCAATGTTTTGCCATGCCATGTGTGTTAGATTGTATCATGGGTGTTGTGTGCCAAGATACCATCACTCTCTGTGCCGGGGCCTCACCGACGTCGGATTCTCTCTCGCGGGTTCCAGGATGCTCACACCCCGAAACTCCCGGATCTGACGTAACGGGGGGGGAATCTTGCAAGTAGGTGGGCCCTACCATTGTCAAGGGTGTTCCTTGGGACTAACATGACACAACCAAGCAACTAGATTGAAATTCAAAGGAAGCGGGAGACACGACAGTACGTGGATCT
>JAPCYS010003572.1:0-33576 GCA_028641055.1 Alopecurus myosuroides
TGACGGAGTGGTAGCAGATGGTGGCCCACCTTGTCAGCTTTTTGACCGGGAAACGAGACGTCGTTCCCGGTTTTTACGCGAGACGCGCAGTAAATGCGCACGATCTTCTGTTAAGATCGTGGCACGAAACAGCGCAGGCCGCCGCTTTGTTTCATCCTTACGCGTGGCGGCCGTGATAGGTGCCACGTAGCGCATCGTACGGCTGAGATTGCCTTGCCCCGTGTATAAATACGGATGTTAGCGCTGCGGTAAAACTTTCCCAGCTCTCTGTCTTCATCTTCTTCCTCGCGCCCATCTTCGTCTTCCCGCGCTCGAGCTCTCGCTGCAAACAATGGCTGGCGGAAAGAGACGCGGTGCTGCCGGTTCTGCATCCGGTGAACCTTCCGCGCAACCCGCGCGCGCCGGCGACTGGCGTTCTCCCAACACCACCGCAAAAAGCATCAAGGAGATGCAGCGGGAGGGGTTGCTGCCGGCGGAGACGGAGAAGCGAGTCCGTCTCGGGAAAAAGGAAGAGGTACCCAATCCTCAATCGAACGAGCGCGTGGTCTTTGTGGACCACGTGACTCGGGGCCTTTCTTTTCCCCTTCATCCCTTCTTCCTCGGGTTGCTGTGTGTCTATGGCATACAGCTTCACGATCTCCCCCCGAACGCGGTGCAGCACATTACGTGCTTCATCGTGTTCTGCGAATGCTATCTCGGCATTCGCCCGCACTGGGCGCTGTGGAAGGCGCTCTTCAAGGTCCGGATCTTCCGCGAGAAGTCGCGGGTGGAGTCCGAGCTTGGCGAACCGCTTCGCACCGGCGGCTTCGGGATCCAAGCTCGACAAGAAGGCAGCTACTTCAACATGCATTTCGTCGACTCCGCCCAAAGCTGGCGGAAAAGCTGGTTCTACGTCGTCGACAACAGCTCGGGTGGGATTGTAGAGTTCCACCCGTTCGCTGTTTTGACCAGGCGAAAGTCTTGGGGGCACAAGATGTCATCCGAAGAGACCCAGACTGTTGCGCCTTTACTCGCGAGAGTAGCTGCTCTTCGGGATCAGACCGCGGGAGTTATGCTCAACGGGATGCATCTGGCGAGCATCTTTTTGAAGCGCAGGATCCAGCCACTCCAACAAAGGCCCTCCGCCATGTGGGAGTATCAGGGCTCAGAGGATCCCAGTCGAGTAAGCCGCGAGGAACTTTCGAATGTAGAATTCGAGAAGAAAATCGCGGGTATCACCCGACTGAAGGTGGGAGAGAAATTCCCCGATTGCTCCGTTGAAGCCTTCGCCGCCTCAAATCCTCCTCCAGCCGAGGTTAGTTTCTTTCTCTTTTTTCGTCTTCGTGTTGTTCCTTTTTCTCGTTCAGAGTCCTAGTCGATAAGATTTTCCTTGTCTTCTTCTTGCATTTGCAGAGCCTAGCCATGGCGGACTGCTACCCGCTAACCACGGGGGAAGCCGCCTCAGAGCAAGTGTCGAGTCATCAAGACGGCGCGATTGACACCAGCGTCGCCAATGCCTCTTCGAGTCCAGAGCACGATTCTTCGGATGATGTTGCGGAATCGAATGGCGCTCCGACGAAACGTCGTCGGGTAGATGAGGACGAAGCTACTTCCAAGGACAAATCCTTGGAAGCATCGCCCAGTCAAGCTCCTGTCCATGCGACTCCACTTCGCTCCCTTGCTCCTTCGCCTTCGTTCCCAGTGATGACGCCCGCTTGGAACGCGGACTTGCTGGATGACGACGAGGATGACGAGTAAGTGTTTTTTTTTCTTAATCTTGGTCGAACATTTTCTGTGCTTCAATATCAATTGTTTCTTTCGGTGCAGTCTGCAGACGATCAGTCCTCGCAGGTACGCCGCTGCCGTTCCTCCCGAGAAGAGGAATAAGGGCAAGGATGCGGGTGAAACTCCCACCGCGGGCACCGTCCAATACTCCCCCAGAGCAGCCCCCGAAGCCGTGACGATGGTACGTGAAGCTCCCAGCTTTGCCGCCAGGGCTTCTGCCTCTAAGGAAGTGACGGATAGCTCTGCGGATCCGCTGTCTCGCGCCTCCGGCCAGGTAAACTTCGTCTTCCGTCTTCAAACCATAATTTATTTTTATCGGGTGCACGACAGTGCTCCCGATGGGAGTAGCCCCCGAGGCTGTAGTCGATCGCATGCAATCGGCCACAGGCTCAAAGTCTAGTTTAATTCCTCTTCATGATTTCATTTTTATCGGGTGCACGGCAGTGCTCCCGATGGGAGTATCCCCCGAGGCTGTAGTCGATTGTAAATAATCGGGTACAGACTCTAATTTAATCCCTTTTAACTCTTTTGTCTTCGTTCTTTTGCAGTCGCTTATTGATTCTCTTGCAGCGATCGGTCGCCGCGTCATTCTTGCCGAGTTGGATTGCGAGTCTCTTCGAGCGGACCGTAGCCGACTTCAGACTGAAAACGTTCTTCTCAAGGGTGAGCTTTATCGTTTCCCTGTCTTCCACACTCCGTCCATTCTTGAGTTTTTGACAAGCATCTCTTTGCAGCTCGACTTGAATTTGCAGAATCCGAAAAGGTCAAACTCTCTGAGCAGGTAACTGCTCGGGAGGCTGACCTGATGGCCATTCGACAAGAGCTAGAGGCTTCCCGCATGCAGTCAGAAGATTTTGGTCGACAGCTTGCAGATGCGCGGAAGTCCTTGAAGGAGTTAGAGGAAGCTGGCAGTAAGGCCGACAACGACATTGTCGGGTTCCTCCGTCCCCTTGCTGAGCGCTTCGCGGGTAAGTGTGTTGGAATTTTGCGACTTTGATTCTTCATTTTGCTGTACTTTGCTAAGTATTCTTTTCTTCCTTCGCAGGTATTCTGGATGTTCCTCTAGAAATCCCTGGACTCCAGCGGGTGGATGTGGTAACCGACACACTTGCCCAGCTTAAAAGGCACGCTGATGGAGTTCTCTCCATGATCAATGATGCCACTCAAGTGCTGGGGCAACTGCACGGTCGCCTCCTCGCCAACGCCACTCCTGCACCCGCGCTAGATGATCTGTGAAGGTCTTCTCAGAAGGAAAACTTCTGGATGCCTTCGCAGTCGCACAGGCGGAATCTGGTGCGAAGACTGCGATACAATTCGCTTTGGCGCATGGAGTCGAAGGTTTGGAGGAGGCGTACACAGCTCTTCCGGTCGACCCCTCCACGGGCAAAAAGGTACAGCTCTCTCGTTTTAGCGAGCAAGCCGCTATTCTTGCTCGGAAGCTGTTTGAGATTTTTGCTCGGCTGCGGGGAGGGGCGACTGCTGCCAGCGGGAGCACCAATGTAGCTTCGTAGATTTTTTCCTTTTTCTTCTCTTTGAATGTAATGAACCTTGGGATGTATTCCTGTACCTTTGTTGTCTTTAATCGAAGAATTCATCTTGCAATTCGTTCCCTTTGTTTGTGCCTTGTCTCCCGATGGGAGTAGCCCCCGAGCGTTTGTCGAATAGGCGATTAGAATTGACTCGAGTAGGGCATCTTACTTCTTTCGTTTTATGCTTCCAGGCTACTGGGTTTGTCGCAGAAACGTCGAGTGGATGTGGTACTCCAGTAAATCCACTTGTTGCCGCTGTTGGCACTTTTGCGGGCCTTCGTGATAAGGTCCAGGAGGGTGAGCGCAAGCTGAAAACTATGCGCGGGATAGCCGATGTGGCGAAGTCCAAGCAAAAATTGGCAGCTGAACGCGAACAATTCCTGATGGATGAGCTGGCTGTAGTCGCGAGGGACTTGCTTTGTAAGTAGTGCAGCCCCCGTGTCTTTTTCTTCCTTGTTTCCTCATCTGAATGAGTGTGTTTTTGTCTTCAGTCGTTAATCCGGATGACAGGGAAGAAAAGCAGTGGGTAGAGAATCACATCCTTCAAGGGGCTAGTAGCTCCAAACCTCATGCGAACAATTTTTGGTCTGATCGCAGTCGGGGTTTTGTGATGGCCACCTTGAAATTTTGAGTCCGCCAGGCGAGAATTCTCGTGAGTTCGTTTCACGAGGTCTTGGTTGCGATGAACGCTGCATTTTATCCACTTGAAAAAGGTCCCGAAGACTGGGGTTATCTTCTCAGTTTGTTTGGACGTGAGGGAGAAGTTCACGCGTGTGTGCGCAATCAGATGACGTGCGGCGCGATTGTGGCTCTCTCTTTTGTCCGCATATGGCATCCTGAGATAGATGTTAACTCCGTTGCTCGTCGTCCAGATTATGCAATCGAGGATATCTCTCCGTACTATGATGCCGTACGTCCTGCGGCGGAGAAGATTATCCGAATGACCTCTGAAGAGGTGGATAGAATCTTGGCGACTGAGAATGCTCAGCACTTTGACTGATTGTCGGATGTAAATATCCTGTAATCTGTTTATAATTTGTAAAAAAATTGTTGTAAGGTGTATAACCTTTGTATTTGATGTTGTTTCTTTGTGATGCATAGTTGTAAGGTAGCCCCCGTGTGTTTTAGGGGGTGTATACCTGTAACTTGTAGCATGTAAAGAATGAAAAGCTTCGAGTGAATACGATGAAGGAATCGCGTCTTTATTGCAATGACTGAGAAGCCATGTATTCAAACTACAGGACTGGCTAGTATAGCCTTATTTTTGTTGTGATAACAAATAAACCTAAGCATAAAATTTGCGGAGGTGTGCGATGTTCCACGGATTGGAGTAAACCCCTCCGGTCGCTGGATTCTTTAGCCTGTAGGCTCCGCCTGGGATGACTTCATGTATGATGAAGGGTCCTTCCCAGGGTGGCTCGAGCTTGTGTCCTTCCTTCTGTTTGAGCCGTAGCACCAGATCCCCAACCGCGAATGCTCTGTGGCGTATTCGGCGACTGTGATAGTTGCGCAAGGATTGCTGATACACCGCGGATCTTGCGAGTGCGATGTCGCGCATTTCGTCGAGTGCATCCATATCTTCTGCGAGCGCCTTGTTGGAAGTTTCTTCGATGTAGGCTACAACTCGTGGGGCGCTGAATCGAACGTCCTCGGGAAGGACTGCTTCTGCCCCGTATACCATGAAGAATGGCGTGTACTTCGTTGATCGATTAGGAGTTGTGCGCAGGCTCCAAAGTACGGAGGGTAACTCTTCCACCCAATGTCCTGCGGCGGGGTGTAGACGATCGAGTAGTCGCTTCTTGATGCCCATCGAAACTAAGCCATTGGATCTTTCGACTTGTCCGTTCGTTTGCGGGTGAGCGACTGAGGCAAATTTGAAATTGATGCCTTTTTCCTCGCAGAATTGTTGTGTCTCCTTTGCTGTGAAATTTGTACCGTTATCTGTAATGATGTCGTGTGGCACCCCAAATCGACATACAATGGAGTCGAGAAACTTGACGGCGCATTGGGCGCTTGCTGAGGTCACTGGCATAGCCTCAATCCATTTGGTGAACTTGTCGACCGCGACCAGCAAGTGTGTGTATCCACCTGGCGTGGACTTGCGTAATGGCCCAACCATATCTAGCCCCCATTGTGCAAAGGGCCAGGCTATTGGTATCATGTGTAGTTCCGTAGCAGGGGCGTGTGGCCTTGGTGCGAATCGCTGGCAAGCGTCTCATCGTTCGACCAGGCTTTTTGCATTGTTGGCTGTTGTTAGCCAGTAAAATCCTGCTCGGAAAGCTTTTTCCATTATTGTTTTCCAGCTAGCATGATGTCCGCAGTCTCCTTGGTGTATGTCCTGGAGCAATTCCTTGCCGTCTTCGGGTGCGATACAACGCTGGAGTATTCCCGAGATACTTTGCTTGTATAATTCTCCGTTGACTACTCGAAAGGATTTGCTACGCCTCATTATCTGTCGAGCCTCACGTGGGTCGGCCGGGAGCTGTCTGTGGAGCAGGTAGTCGAGATATTTCTGTGTCCAGACTGGCTCGACCATGAAAACCTGTCGTGATATATTGTGAATAAGCTCGATAAGCGCGACCTGCGGGCTGACCTCTGTTTCTGGTGCTGCTGCAGCTTTCTTCACTTTGACTGATCGCTTGATCATCCGTTCGAAGTATATTCCTGGCGGTATAGGTGTATTGGTGGAACCCATGTTTGCCAGTCTATCTGCTTCTTCGTTGCTAGATCTTGCAATGTGTTTCAGCTCGTAGCCTTTAAAGCTTCATTCGAGTAGGTTGTACATGTCACGATATGCGACCATGTTTTCAGCGATGGCGTCGCATTCTTTCATCGTCTGCTGCACGATGAGATTGGAATCTCCGTAGATCATTAATCGGGTAGCTCCACAGGTGATTGCCATCTTCATCCCGTGCAACAGGGCTTCATATTCTGCGTCGTTGTTTGAGGCTGGATCGTCTGGTGGAAAATCCAGTCGCAAGACGTATTGTAGCTTGTCTCCCCGAGGCGAGATAAGGACAATTCCAGCTCCTGCTCCTTCGTTTCTCTTGGATCTGTCAAAGTACATTATCCAATTGCTCGTGTACTCGGGTGGTCCGGGCGTTTGTAGCTCTGTCCATTCGCTGAGGAATTCCACGAGTACTTGAGATTTGACTGCTTTTCGCTCTGTATAAGTGATGTCCCAGGCGCCCAGCTCGATGCTCCATTTTGCTATTCTTCCGGATGCCATAGGGTTGTTCATGATTGTCCCGAGTGACGCATCATTAACCACTATGATGGTATGTTCCTGGAAATAATGTTTGAGCTTTCGGGCTGTGAGAATGACTCCATACGCCAGCTTCTGATAATGAGGGTATCGTTGCTTGCATGGCGAGAGCACTTCGCTGATGTAATATACTGGTCGTTGGACTCCGTATGCTTTGCCGTCTTCAGGTCGTTCGACCACGATTGCTGTGCTGATGACCTGGTTTGTAGCGGCTAGGTATAATAGGAGCGGCTCCCTTTCTTGCGGTGTTGCAAGGACGCGCCTGCTTTGCAGCGATCGCTTCATGTCTGCGAACGCTTGTTTAGCTTCGGGTGTCCACTCGAATTTGTCCGTCTTCTTTAGTAATTTGTAGAAGGGTAACGCTTGCTCCCCCAATCGTGCGATGAACCTGCTTAGGGCGGCTAGTCGTCCTGCGAGCTGCTGGACTCCACGTAGATTGGTGGGCTCCTTCATAGTCAGGATGGCTTGTATTTTTTCCGGGTTGGCTTCAATGCCTCTAGCGGATACCAGGTACCCGAGGAGTTTTCCTGCAGGGACGCCGAAAACGCATTTGGTCGGGTTGAGTTTGATCCGATATGCATTAAGGGCGTCGAACGTTTCTCTGATGTCCTCGAGGAGTGTGTCCTCTACTCGAGTTTTGATGACGATGTCGTCGACGTACACTTGTACGTTTTTGCCAATGAGATTGGCAAGGCATCTTTGCATGCAGCGCTGATATGTTGCGCCTGCGTTCTTCAGCCCGAAGGGCATTGTCGTGTAGCAGTAGACACCGTGTGGTGTGATGAATGCCGTCTTCTCTTCGTCTTCCTTTTTCATTCGGATATGATTGTATCCCGAATAGGCATCCAGGAAGGAGAGGCGTTGGCAGCCTGCCGTAGAGTCCACGATCTGGTCGATTCGTGGTAGAGGAAAATTGTCCTTGGGGCAGTGCTTATTCAACGATGTGTAGTAGGTGCACACCCGAAGGATGTCCGTGTTCTTCTTGGGGACCAACACCGGGTTTGCCAACCAGGTGGATATCTTGATCTCCCTAATAAAGTTGGCGGTTAGCAGTCTGTTTATCTCTTCTCCAAGCGCCTTCTGCTTGGGTTCTGAGAATCGTCGAGTCGTCTGTTTGATGGGTTTGGCGTTAGGAAAGACTTCGAGTGAGTGCTCGGCAAACTCCCTGGGTATTCCTGGCATATCTGAGGGCTGCCAGGCGAAAATTTCCCAGTACTCACGGAGGATTTT
The DNA here is from genome assembly GCA_028641055.1 of Alopecurus myosuroides. NCBI lineage: Eukaryota > Viridiplantae > Streptophyta > Magnoliopsida > Poales > Poaceae > Alopecurus > Alopecurus myosuroides. The sequence continues at coordinate 7,789 of JAPCYS010003572.1, forward strand.
GACGAGCGCGCTTTCCTATGCTGGCGAGAGGGTTGTGGAAACCATCGCGGTCTTGGCGGAATCCGTCGGGTGTACTTGGTGCTTGCGGGTGTCGCTGTTGGCGCTGAATTCCAGTTCCGGCGCGTTTTTCTTCGTGAGGGGCATGACGGAGTGGTCCGTGGTTTTTGCCAGCTCTTGAAGTTCTTCTTGCATCCCGAAAGATTTCGCGATCTCATTGGATTCTATGTCACATTTGTCTGACTTCTTGAAGTCTCCGTCGATGGTGATCACACCGTATTCGCCGGGTAGCTTGAGTTTTAAGTACGCGTAATGTGGTACTGCCATGAATCTGGCGAACGCTGTTCGGCCAAGGATGGCGTGGTACTGTGAGGGCCAGTCGACGACTTCGAAGTCCAGGAATTCCCTTCTGTAATTGCTTGGAGAGCCCAATACAACTTCCAAGTTGATTGTTCCGAGTGGACGGATTGCCTTGCCCGGAACTATCCCGTGGAAGGATGTTTCTGATTCCGCTAGGCCGTCCAGGTTCTTGTTCATTCGACGGAGTGTATCCGCGTAGATGATGTTGATTCCACTGCCGCCGTCCATGAACACGCGGGCCAGGTCATAATTTCCGATTTGAGCCTGGATGACGAGGGCGGCGTGTCCTGGTCGATAGACTTGTGGTGGATGGTCTTGTTTCGAGAACGTGATGGGCTGATCTGCCATCTTCAGGTACTCGGTCTTTGTTGGCGGTGTCTGCACTGCCATGCATAGTTTCCTCGTGTTAGTCTTTTGAGCTCTGCGAGAGGGGCATACCTTCTGTATCATCGCGAGTTGTCCTGCCGGGTTCGGGTATGCATTGGCTCCATTGTTTTGTGGTGGTGGTGCAGGTAGTGCGGCTAGCGCCATGTTTGGATTTGCTGGTGGAGGTGGTGGTGGAGGCGGCTGGAACTGTTGTCCCCCTCCTGGCAGCGGCGGGTAGTTTTGAGTGGATGCGAATCTTTTCCTCGCGAGAGCATCCGAGATGTCAAGAAACTTTCGGCAATCCTTGATAAGGTGTGTTGCCTTAGTTTTGCCCGTGCGCTTATCTGTAAACAGGTGTAGCGAGCAGTATGCATCAAGATCCTCCTCGGGGGACTTCTCTTCTGCCTTTGGTTTCCACTCGCGACTTCCGCGGCGGCCAGAGTCGCGGTTTCGCGTGAATTCTGCCGCCACTAATTCCTCCCTGTCCTCGTGGTCGTAGTATTTCCTTCTCTTCCTTCGCCCATGACGGTCTTCTTCGTGCGTGGGCGACGATGCTCTTTCATTGCGTACCGCATCTTCTCCGTTAGCCCATTTTTCGGCTATGATCATTAGCTCCCCAATGGTTTTGGGCGCAGCTCTTCCTAGCTCTTCTCGAAACGCGGTTCTTCTTGCTCCTTTGGCGAAGGCCTCAATCGCCACCTCTTCCGAGATGGTTCCTGCGGTGTTCCTAAGTGTGGTCCACCGCTGGATATATTCTCGTGTGGATTCGCCACTCTTCTGTTTACACGCTCGTAGTTCTTCGATTGTGGCTGGCCTCTTGTACGTCGACTGGAAATTTTTGCAGAAATCGTGGTGCAGGTCGTCCCATGATGCGTAGCAAGATTTAGGTCTTCTTTCCAGCCAACTACGGGCCGCGCCTGTGAGATGCAAATTGAGGTATTGCATGGCTGTGTTCTTGTTCCCACATTGGCATTTTACTGCCGTGAGGTAATCGCTTAACCACTGGGAGGGCTCGAGCGAGCCGTCGTATTTAGTCACCTCCGTGCTGAGCTTGAACCTCTTGGGTAGAGGTGCTTCTCGGATACTGCGAGCGAAACAGAGCGCTCCGCAGGTTTCGTCGTCTGAGGACCTGGATGAGGAGCGTTCGCGATATCGTGAAGCTCTCGCCCTATCCACCTTCTTTTGGGCGAGATCTGATCGCGCGTCGTATTCGGACCGGTCACGGTCGTTGTCTTTCCTTGGTTCTTTGCTTCGCTTTCTCGAGCGGCTGCTGTGGCGCCGCGAGCTTTTGTCTCTCGGGCTATCGTCACTGCTGCTTCGACTGTCGCCGCGACGGCGGGCTTCTTTTCCTCGACCACGCCGTGGCGATTTGTCTTTCCTCGGGGATGAACTTCTGTGTCTGCGGGGCGTTTCTTTATCCTTGTTTTTCTCCTGTCGCTCCTTCTCCAATTCTTCTTCGGTCTTCTTGCGATCGTGGGAAGCGAGCCTTGCGGCCGCCAATCCTAGTCCTTTGCGAATTTGTTTGTACTGTTCCACCCGAGGGTCGCTGTCCGTCGGTTGGTTCATCTGCATGTAGGTTGCTGCGGCTAGGATCGCGGCAGCTGGGGTTTGCGGATAGACGTTACCGTCATCGTCGACCCTCATGAAGGAAGACGTGGTCGACCTGTCGGTCGCAGTCATGGATTCGTGGCCCCTTGACGATGTTGCGTGTCCCTTCCTCGCGGGTCGGGTACCGACTGAGGGTGCAAGGGACTGTTCGACTCGCCGCAGGCTTGATTCATCCGCCGCTCTTCTGCGACGGGCTAGATCCGCCCGGGCTTCTTTGATGTTTGAGGCCGCTCTTACTAGGTGGTAGTGGTAGGCGGTTAGGTCTTCTTGTGAGGCTCCCGCCGCGGGTGGCTGACTCCGCCGCATGGCCTCCTTGGCCCTCTTCCAGGCCTCCCGCGAAACGCCGATTATATCACGCTCGGTTGCGCTGTATTCGGTTTCCGAGGGTTGTTCCGATCCTGCCATGCAGACTTGGGCCAGTCGTGGCTCGCGCGTCCTAGGCGCAGATCGGAAGGCTTCCCGTACCCGAGATGGCTCCTCTGTCGAGAGTGCGTGGTAGTCGACTGTGTTGAAGCGGATGGACTCGCCGCTTTTCTCCATAGGGAAGCGTGAGTTGACGGCTCCAGATTCAGGTTCAGATTCATCCGAGAAGTGGAGGATTCCGTCTCTGTTCGCCATGAAATTGAAGCTTCCGAACGTCAGGGTGACGCTCTTCTCCAGATCCTCGAACACCGGGCGTGATTCCGGCGAGTGAGGCGTGACTATGACGGATCCGATCCGTACGGGATTGTTCGGAGCCGTAGTCGATGGTTTCCAACGGGAGTTGGATGTCGATGAAGCCGAAGATGCCGGTGATCCAGCGCCCGCGCTCCCCACGGTCGGCGCCAATTGTCGAAGTTCTGACTCCACAAATCCCTCAGGTGACCCTATCGGGTTTCGACTAGGAGAAGTCATGAGCGCTGGTGAAATCGTCGGCTTGACAGGGGGGCGAGATTTACCCAGGTTCGGGGCCCTCGAAGAGGTAAAACCCTTACTCCTGCCTTCTGCTGATCTGTATTGGATGATTAGATCGGTTACAGGTTGCTCGAATCGAGAGTAGATCTCAAGTTCCGAGGCTTTTTGGTCGTGCGGTATTACTTGGTCCTCTCCTTGGGGGCTCTCCTGGCTTTATATAGATGGCCAGGTCTCGAGTTCTACCCGGAGAGGACTCAAACCCTAGCTGGGTCGGTTACAAATTCCCTAACTTAACCCGCAAGTTGATGCGGGTGGGCTTCACATGGGCCTTCTAGAGTACTCCAAGGGCGCTTCCTTTTAGGCCTTGACCAGAAGGCCTGAGAGGGGGTGTCCTTACTCGCAGGGTCCAGGATCCATGCCTTCGTCAACAACCATATAGCTACTGCTATGGACCCGTAGTCCAAGGATGAACTACTCACACATCACTCCAGAGGCGGGCATGGTGGTGTAGATCCCTTCGGTGATGATTTTCCCTCCCGGCGGGGTGTCGGGGAGAACTCCAGAACCCTCCCGATCTCGGGTTGACGATGTCGGTGTCCTCAGGTGTTTTCAGTGGAAAATTGGTATATCTTTATGGTTCACGCATCGGGGAGAATATATGGGAAAAAGGGCGATGGCGGTGCGCGCCCGAGGGGCCCACACCACCCCCAGGCGCGGCCAGGGGGTGCCGTCCAAGGAACATTAAACACTCTCAGCTATTTGAGACAAATCAGGCTAAAAAAATAACCACTAGGCTTTAGAATTAAAATAACATCTAGCATTACATGAAAAAGTCTAGCCACAATCTATACAACCTTCTAATTGCACCGTTATAAGCACAAAAACTTTACTACCGCTTTCCAACACCAAGCATTTCATAATAAACAAAAACTCTCCAAGAGATACATCAATGAAACAAGAGAGTACTAACACAACTCTACTAAAACTAACATATTTGAATAAGAGATGCAAGAAAAACATGAGCTAAACAGGAATTTTTGGAGCAACTAGAAGAAAAACTAAGAATACGAGCATAACGAGTATTCAAACGAGAAAGCAGAGTGTGTAACTCTCCCACACAGAGAATGCTAGGTTCCAGCTATATTATTGCAGCAAGGAAAACAAAGAAAACAAAGGAAAACAAAATAAAAACAAACAGACGCTCCAAGTAAATTTCATATGATGTGACCGAATAAAAATATAGTTTCACTAGAAGTGACCTGATAAATTGTTGATGAAGAAGGGGATGCCTTGGGCATTCCCAAGCTTAGATGCTTGAGTCTTCTTAGAATTTTCTGGGATGAACCACGGGGGCATCCCCAAGCTTTGACCTTTCACTCTTCTTTCCTTCACACCACACTCAAAGTAATTCGCATTAGAGGGTTAGTGCAACAATAAAAAAATCCATGGGTTCTGCATGGGAACAAGTGCTATTGATATTTTTAAACATTATCTACAACCACTGATGTTTAGTGAAGTAAAGAAATCCACTTGACATCGTAAAAGAGCAAATCCAAGAAAAATGGCAGAATCTGTCAAAACCAGAACAGTTTGTAAAGACGAAATTTTTAGGGGCACTTACGTTGTTCAGATCGAAAAACATAAAGAACAAAAAAGTTGAGGAATTAGCTTAGGAATAAGCACAAAACGTTTCAGGTCATTTTGATCTTTCTGGAATTTATAAGATTTTTTACGGTGGACAGCGGAAATCTGTTTCCTGCGCAGAAATCCAAAACCAACTCCAACTTTCGCTAGAAAATTTACTTGGCACAACTAAAACATTAAAATAAAGATGCAAAGGAGTTGCTACAGAAGTATACGACCCCTTGAGTCAAAGAAAACAGAGGAAAACAAAGAAAAAATAAAAACCATGGGTTATCTCCCAAGAAGTGCTTTTCTTTAACGCCTTTTAGCTAGGCCCAGAAAAGTGGAATCAAGTATTTTCAAGTGAAGAAGCATCCATACTATTACGAGGATTACGTTTACCTTTATTACCCTTATTCTTAGTTTTTGGGAACTAATGGTCTGAGCATGGTCAGGGGGTGAAATTCATGGTACCTTTCCCCATATCAATAACTGCTCCTAAGAGCTTCAACAGAGATCTTCCAAGGGTAATTTGGCCTCCTCCTACACATTCAATAACAAGATTCAATGGAGACCGTTTTTCCTAGGAGTTTTGTAAACACACCCTCAAATATCCCAATGGGAAATATAGTAGTGTTATTAGTGAGATATATTTCTTCTCCTCCCTCAGAAAGTCCCCAAAGACTCAAAGATTCATAAATTACTTTAGGCATAAGGAAAAATTCATACATAATATCACACCGAGCATGAAAAGTTTCACCATTTATAGCAACCTTCATTGTAGGAATTATATTTGAGGCTTCAGAGTTTATTGGGACATGATCAAGGTGCTCACAAATCTAATTGTGACCTTCTTTTAAACAAGAAACATGTGACTTAAGAGTATTCAATCTAGCATAAATACTTGCAAAGGCTTTACAAGAGCTACTAGGTGAGATATAGGTTGCAATTAATTTTATTATAGCATTAAATCTTGATCTCCGTCACAATGAAGGAAATCTCCTCCTACGACAGTATCCAAAGCATATCTATAGCAAAGAACAAGACAAAAGTAAAAACTACGAAGAAACGGGCTCAGAGTCATTTTAGGTTCAGTTTTGCAATAGGAATCAAAAACTCTGCACCAAGCTTCCTTAAAACTCTCATCACTCCCTTGTTTGAAAGTGAAGATCATTTCCTCACGTGACATGGTAACAGGAACAAGAGTATGATGCGCGTGTAACACACATTCGTTGGGAGACCCCAAGAGGAAGGTATGAAGAGCACAATAGTAAGTTTCCCTCAGAAAGAAACCAAGGTTGAATCCACTAGTAGGAGAAAGGAGCGACTTCCAAAGGTTGATGCAGATGAGATGCCAGGGCACACTACCGGTTCAGTAGCAATGTGGAACCTACACGACACAATCAATTCACTTTGCGCAACGAAGCAGTGAGGCTGTCAATCTGAGTGGTTTTGCTGAACACAAAGAGGTTAAACGTATGGTGTGGAAAATAGTATGAGAAAATGGACTAGGATCCATAGTTCACTAGAGGTGTATCTCCATAAAAGATAGCTAACATGCGTGGTGAACAAATTACAGCTGGGTAATTGATAGATAATGAAACATGCATGGCATAAATATTACTATGAGATTCATGCGAGCATTACAACAAAATACATAGACCGTCATCCAACTGCATCTATGACTAATAATCCACCCTCTGAATATCATCCGAACAAACGTTGGGTATTAAGTTGCAAGCAACAGATTATCACAGTGAGCAAAGTGTGTAATATAAACAATGTAAAAAAAGTAAACATCGTTGTTTTCTCCCTAATGGCAACAACACATCCTCCATCCGACATGTTTCTCTCACTCGAGCACAAATGCAAAGGAGGCATGAACCCACTATCGAACATAGATACTCCCTCTTAGAGTCACTAGTATCTACTTGGCCAGAGCATCTACTAACAACGGAGAGCATGCAAGATCATAAATAACATACACATCAAGACAACATGATAGATTGATAATCAATAGACATAGCATTCAATAATCATATGATCCCAACAAATACAACATGTAACATTACAATAAGATGATCTCGATCATGTGAGGCAGCTCGCGAGATGTAAACATGAGGCATAAAGAGGATAGAACAACCATCTAGCTACTTCTATGGACCCGTAGTACAAGGATGAACTACTCACGCATCACTCCAGAGGCGGGCATGGTGGTGTAGACCCCTCCGGTGATGATTTTCCCTTTCGGCAGGGTGCCGGGGAGAACTCCAGAACCCACCCGATATCGGGTTGACAATGACGGAAGCCTCGGGTGTTTTTCGTGGAAAAGTGGTATATTTTTAGGGTTCACGCATCGGGGGGGTTATATGGGCGAAAGGGCGATGGTGGTGGGCGCTCGAGGGGGCCCACACCACCCTCAGGCGCGACCAGGGGGCGCGCCCCCTATGGTATGGCCCTCCTGTGGCCCCCTCCGGGCCTCTTCGGGACTGCGTGGAACCTTCGGGAATTCTAAGACTTTCGGGCTTCAAATTTTCCAATTCCGAGAATCTTTCTAGAACAACTTTTTTGAAACTAAAAACAACAGAAAACATGATCTGGCTGTGTGGCATCTTGTCAATAGGTTAGTTCCGGGAACTTGATAAAAATGACATAAAGTCTAAGGAAAACATGTAGCACATGGAATGAAAACAACATGGAACATCATAAATTAAGGATACGTTTATGATGTATCAACATCCCCAAGCTTAGTTCCTACTCGTCCTCGAGTAGGTAAACGATTAAAACACATAATTTCTAAGGTGACATGCTACAAACATAAACTCGATCGTCTAAATTGTAAAAGCATAATCATAGCTGAGATCATAGAACTTTAACACAATCATGATAGATATAATTCTAACAATAAAACATTGTAATCACCTTGCATCATGAAAAGTAACACAAATAAAAGATCATGAATAATAATGCACTCGAAAGTTATACGTTTGTTTCAAGCATAGAGAAAACATAGCAAAGTGATATTTCGCTTGTCCTTAAGAGTGGGGCAAAACATAAATGTCAGGGTACCTTCAAAGTTTAAGAGGAAGACTAGAACAAATAATTTGAGAACAAACAATAACATATCATGGATCAATTAATAATGTTTCTGGGACAAATGCACATTAAACTTAGAACGACAACTATTCTCTCTCAACTGTGTATAAAGTTAGAAGACGGAGACTCAACATAAAAGTAAAAGAAAGGCCCTTCGCAGAGGGAAGAAGGGGTCACTCATGTCCTAGAGCTTTTTATTTTGTTAAACAGAGGTATTGAAAACATTTTTTAGAGAGGTGTATGCTTATGTAAACGAATGGTAAACTGAAAATACAGTACGTCACAAGCCAACTAGACTTCACAAGAGAGGCTCTCATAGAAGGAGGCATGTGGGTAGAAGGTCATCCCTGTTTCTCTTTTGTTGACACAATTATGCTTTGACTGATAAATCAGGGACAACAATAGTAAAGAGAATTTGTTGTATTAATTCGGGTTGGGCAGCCCGCTGCCAGCTCTTCTATCAATTGGATAAGCGGATGAAGCCACTAGTCCAGGGTGTGAAAGTCCAATCAACAATTGAGATAAAGATTCTCTATTTACGTCCTCATGAGCTAAAACAGAAGCACAAAACAGAAGTAATTTCGAAGTTTTAAACGTAACACATGCCAAATTTACTTTGGAGTGGCAGTTAAATACCACATGTAGGTAGGTATGGTGGATACATTAGGCAAAATTTGGTTTTTCAGAGTTGGATGCATGAGTAGAGCTCATACTCAGTACAAGTGGAGGCTAGCAAAAGACTAGGAGCGACAAATCAAGAGAGCAATAATGGCCATAATCATGCACAACGACAAAAACATCATTAATCAAAGCATAAGTGGTACTACAAGTTCAAAAACTAAATTATCATAGAGGCTATAAGTGACTGGTTGTAGTCATAAACATGGTGTAAGAATGCGCCAAGTCAACCAAATAAAACATTCAAAGGAGAACACGACAAATTTATGCTTCAATATGACAAGAACAACTCATGATTCTTTCAAATGCACATTAAACACTCTCAGATATTTGAGACAAATCATGCTACAAAAATAAACACTAGGCGTTATAATTAAAATAACATCTAGAATGACATGAAAAAGTCTAGCCATAGTCTATACAAGCTTCTATTTGCACCGTTATAAGCACGAAAACTGTACTAATGCTTTCCAACACCAAGAATTTCATAATAAACAAAAACTCTCCAAGAGATACAACAATGAAACAACAGAGTACTAACACAACTCTATTAAAACTAACAGATCTGAATAAGAGATGCAAGAAAAACAGGAGCTAAACAGGAATGTTGCAGCAGCTAGAAGAAAAACTAAGAATACGAGCATAACGAGTATTCAAATGAAAAAGCGTAGCGTGTCTCTCTCCCACACAAAGAATGCTAGGTTACAACTATATTGTTTCAGCAAGGAAAACAAAATAAAACAAAATAAAAACAAACATACGCTCCAAGTAAACTTCATATGATATGACCGAATAAAAATATAGTTTCAGCTGAAGTGACCTGATAAATTGTTGATGAAGAAGAGAATGACTTGGGAATACCCAAGATTAGATGCTTGAGTGTTCTTATAATTTGCTGGTATGAACCACGGGGGCATCCCCAAGCTTTGACCTTGCACTCTTCTTTATCACATTATATCGCCCTCTTCTCTTGACCCTTGAAAACTTCCTTCACACCACACTCAAATTAGTTCGCATTAGAAGGTTAGTGCAAAATAAAAAAATCCATGGGTTTTGCATGGGCAAAAGTGCTACTGATACTTTTAAACATTATATACAGCCACTGATGTTTCGTGAAGCAAATAAATCCACTTGACATCGTAAAAGAGCAAATGCAAGAAAAATGGCAGAATCTGTCAAAACTAGAATAGTCTGTAAATACGATTTTTTTTTTGACTTTTTCTACTGTAGGGCAAAGAACCCCACAGCCTTTTATTGAAATTTAAAGAAAGGTTCAACAAATTACAACAGATAGGCCCCTAGGGGAGGCTATCTATCCAACTTTTTACAGACAAGGACTTCTCCTTCTGAAACCTATGTACATGTAAATACATGTCATTAGCAAATCTATTCCTCCAAACTGAAAATTTAGGTCTATCCAATCTAAAAATTGCATCATTCCTAATCTTCCAAATGTTCCAGCAAGCAATGAATGCCACTTCCAAGAAGAAATGTTTATCAAAACTCTTCCTAGCAAGCCTTGCCTTTGAAAGCAAATCAACTCCCTGTGACCAATCAATGCCCAGATAATTCCACACTCTGCTGCTAAAATTGCATTGAAAGAACAAATGATCTCTATCTTCATAGCAGTCTCCAATACAAAGAGCACAACTATCATTATCAGTTACAGTCCATTGTCTCCTCCTCAGAAGGTCTTTTGTATTCAGTCTGTCATTAATCAGTAACCATGAAAACATTTTAATTCTCATCATGCATTTGCTTTTCTATGGCCACTGTATAACAGGGCAAACCACAATGTCCTTATGAACATGAGCATAATACTTAGCAGCTGTGTAACTTCCACCTTTCCAAGTACAGAGCCATTCATCATTTTTTGAAACATCCAATCTAACAGAATCCATCCAGTCCGAGAGGATAAGCAAATCATCAAAAGCCTGTGGTGACAAAGGCAGGTGAAACCCCTCCTCCCTATCCACCAAGTTCATGATAGTCCAAACTGATGCCTTCTCATCCTTGGCAAACGAAAACAGTCTGGGTAGCCTAAGCTGTAGTGGCAAAGAGGAACCTCCAATCTCCCAAGAGTCCATCCAGAAACAAACAGATTGCCCACTATTGACCACTGGTTTGGTGATCTCCAAGAATTTACCCACTAATTTGAGGTTATCCTTCCACCAAAAGGAGCCACATGGGTCCTCTTTATGTGGGATGGTCCCTCTATAGTAATTGTCCCAGATTAGTTTAACCCAAGGCATGTCCATCTTGTTGTAAAACTTATTGACAAATTTGAGCATCAATGCATCATTCTTGCTAGAGAAGTTAGTAATACCTAAACCTCCCTTCATTTTTGGTTTAGAAATCATATCCCAAGAAGCAAGTGACTGTTTAGGAGTATCCTCATTTCCTCTCCATAAACACTGTCTAATAATTCTATTTAACTGTTCCACAATCCCCCGAGGAAGATGCAGTGTGGCAAGAAAATGCACAGGGAGAGAAGTGAATACTGAGTTAACCAGTTGCAGCCTAGCTCCTTGTGATAAGAAACAAGATGATGCACACAATCTCCTCTCTAATCTTGTCACAATTGGAGTTAAATCACTGATTTTTGGTCTAGTAGTTCCCACAGGCAAACCAAGATAAGTAAAAGGCAGTGAACCAACTTGGCAACCAAAGCTCTCAGCTAGCAGAAGTAAATCATCAGGCTCCACATTGATTGGTAACATGCAAGACTTATGGAAATTAATTTTAAGCCCTGTGGTGACTGAGAACTTGTGTAACAAGGTTTTGAGGGCCATGATTTGTTCCTGATCAGCAGGAACAATAAGTAGAGTATCATCTGCATACTGGATGATTGGAAAATCAGGATCCCCTGTGTCAATAGGCAGAGAAATCTGTCCTGAGTCCAAAATATCATTGATTGCTTCCTGGAGCAGGTTAGCACCAATTGTGAACACCAAAGGGGATAAAGGGTCCCCTTGCCTGACCCCTCTTTTGCACATAAATTGCTTACCAGGCACTCCATTGAGTAGAACTTGTGAAGTACCAGAGGCTAGTAAATCTTTTACCCATCTTATGAAAATGCTGTCAAAACCTTTGCACTGTAGAATTTTAATTATGGCCTCATGCTCAATTGTATCAAAGGCTTTCTCAAAATCCAGTTTTAAAATAATAACTGGCCTTTTGGAAGCATGGCACATATGTATATATTCCAGAGTCCAAGCAATGCAGTCCTGAATAGTTCTGTTTCTGAGAAAACCATATTGGTTCTTGTTAAGACAGTCCAAAATCCTGTTCTGTAACCTATTTGCAATCAGCTTAGTAAGGAATTTGAGGCACACATTAGTCAAGGAAATAGGTCTATAGTCACTCTCAGACTCTGGAGATGAGTTTTGGGAACTAGAGTGATGAAGGATGTATTAATGCTAGCAACCCCAGTATTTCCAGCATGAAAATCCTGAGCCAGTTGATAAAAATCCTTAGCAACAATTGACCAACATTTTTTGAGAAAGATACCTGTGAACCCATCAGGACCTGGAGCTCTATCACCTGGCATATATTTAATAATATCATCCATTTCTTCCTTAGTAAAAGGTTTAGATAGATCCTGCAGTCCATCCACTCTCTTAACAATTCTATCAATATCAAGACTCATGGTGATACCATTAGTGCAACCCATTCTGGCTTTAAAAACATTCCAAAATTTACCAGCCATTTGATCATGATCTGTGATTAAAGTGCCATCCTCACTCTTAAGACTAGCAACAGAGTTCCTCCTTAATCTATTGGTTGCCATGGCATGGAAATATTTTGAATTTTCCTCGCCCACTTTAGCCCAGCGTATGGTGCACCTATCTTTCCAATATTTGGTCTGAGCTGATAAAAGTTTTTGTAAGTGTTGTTTAACCAACCTTCTAAAATTTGACTCAGGGATAGATAGCACCCTATTCTCTTCAAGCTCATCCAAAATAAAGATGGCTTTATTACATAGCTCAATCAGGAGCTTTAGCTTGGATAATCCAGTACACCATCTCTTTAGATCATATCTCAAAGTCTTAAACTTGGCAGCCAATGTTGCAGCACTTGAGGATTTATGTACTTGTTTTCCCCATGAGTTTTGGACACATTGCAAAAAACCAGGCTGATCTGTCCAATAACTTTCAAACCTAAATATCTTAGCTTTGGGAATACAAGTACCAATCACTACCACACATGGTAGATGATCAGAGGAGGATTTAGCCAAAGGAAGTACATAGGTATTAGGGTATGTGATAGTCCAATTAACAGATGTAAAAAACCAGTCCAATTGAACAAGTAGAGGGTCTGCCTGCATATTAGACCATGTGTAAGACATCCCTTTGATAGGTAATTCCACTAATCCAAGATTACCAATAATATCATTGAACAAAAACATATCATTAATATCTCCAGATCCTCTATTTCTGTTATCACTTGATCTGGAAAAATTGAAATCACCTAGAATCAACCAATTATCAACAAAACCAATATCCAAATTATAGAGCCAGGTCACAAAATTATCTCTTTCAATCCCTTGACAAGGTCCATATACATTAACCAGTCTCCATTTTTCAGAGTTGTGCACAGAAACAAAATCAACCACAATACCAAATCTTTGTATTTCTACCAAGGACCCAGCTAAGATAGATGAATTCCAAATGACAATGAGGCCCCCTGATGCACCCACAGAGGGAGAGTACACAAAGGAATCAAATCGTTTGGGACATAATTTTTTAATTAGCCTGTGATCAAAATACTCAATTTTAGTTTCTTGCAAACAAATAACTGAACACTGGCTTTCTTCAATCTTAGCACGCACATCAGATTGCCTCTCCTCACCATTCAGTCCACGCACATTTAGATCAAATACCTTCCACATACGATTACCAGCACTATTCATAACAACTGATAAATAATTGAAAGCCACCAACTGGTACAATTGGAGGTAACAAAAGCACATAACGTCTGACAACACAGAAACAAGTACCAGTTAACAGATACAGAAAGTGTGCCACAAAACCCAAAATAACCAAAGGATTACAGCTCCAAAGATAAAAGAAGCACACACACTGCACTGCCAACCCAGCCACCCAAAGTAAGAATAAGGGGGAACTAAACATCAGAACTGTCTGAAGAGGTAGAAGGAGTCCTAGCTGCAAGCTTCTCCTTGGATAACAGTGATTTATCAATCCCCAAGCCAATCCCAATCTGTTGCAAAGTTTGGATGGAAGTATAAGGTTGCACTCCATCAGAACCACGGAAATTGTTTGTATCATCATGCTGCTCATGCTCCTTGGAGATCAGAGCCAAAGGTTTCCACACTGAATCTTCACTGCTACTGTTACTCTTTTTTGCACGTTTCCTGTAATGAGTATGGCCATCCAGCATAGGGGAAGGCTTAAAACCCTTCTGTAGCTCTCTTTGTCTGGCACTGCGTCTGACAGGACCTCCTAGCAACAGTTCCTTCTTGGATTTAAGCTTTGCAGTTTGAGATAAAACGTGTTCAGTGCCAGAGGACTGAAAAGCAATATCAGATTGTGGCACCTGATTAGGGACAGCACTAGGTAAGCTAGAATGTTTAGCCTTAAATAACTTCAGTCTTGGAGAGTGCCCTGTCTTACCCACCAGATCAAAAACATCATACAATTGATCAAAAGCTTGAGTCCAGGAACGCTTATTCAGATTAAGCAGCCAGAAAGGAGAGGAATCCACTGAAGCAGGAATTGTGAGAGATAGGAACTGAGGCATAGTTTTCTCAAATAGTCTTGTCCAGGCCATCAGAGGTGGAAGGCAAGGTCCAAATACAGTCTGTACCAACCCAACCTGAATAACTTGATTGATCTGCATAGGTGGGTATTGCACTGAAGAAACAGAGGCCTCAGAAGGATTTAAAACCATGGAGAGTTGATCCTCTGCTCCTTCTTGCACCATATTCCAAGGTTCACCCAAATCCTGATGCTGCTGGTTACCAACCTCCTGCTGATGCTGAACATGATCCCAGCCAATTTCAGGGAATTGAGGTCCCACAAACATATTAGCATTGGGTACTAAACCACCAGGTAGTGGGTGTGGATTTCCATCCATAGGCATCTCATCTTCATCTGCTGGTAATTGGTCTGCAAATTCAGCTGACAGAATATAGACAGGTGCAGTCCATGATTCTTTAGTAGCTCCCACTGTTGAATATTTGCAAAACACCACATCACGAGGAACCCTAGCAGGCGAAGAGAAATCTGCCAGAACCAGAATTCGTGACTTAATAGGATCATCAAAGTTCCAGGTTATGTATTTGCCAAAAGTTGAAACCGCATTGATGATGTCAGCCGTGTTCCTGTAATCTGGTGGCACACCTAGGAACATTAACCAACCCCGCCTAAATCCCTGCTCAGCTCGATGGTTCAAAGCTCTCTCAGGTTCCACAAACCTCACTGATACTCCAGGCAGGTGCAAATCAAAAGGACCATGCTGAACCAAGGCGTTCCTAGAATTGACACTAACCATCTCGAACAGACCCACCCCAAAAACAGCAGGCTGATCTTCCACAATGTTTCTATCCAGATGCTCTGTCAGGAAAATACGAACCTGCGTCCTCCAAAACTCCTCCGTTCCCGGCGGTGGAGCCGGATGAACCAGAGCATAGCAGAAAGCACGATGAATCTCCGGCGGGTCTTGCGCCGGGTTGCAGAAAGTGCGCGGTAGCCTAGTCGGTCCTCCATCAATGATTTGATGGCCCCAAGGCAACCACGGCAACGGATCCATCTCAAAGTTTAGGAAAACACAAAGAAAAAAAAAGTTTAGGAATTAGCTGAGAAATAGGCACAAAAAATTTCAGGTCATTTTGATCTTTATGTAATTTATACGATTTTTTACGGTGGACAGCAAAAATCTGTTTCCTGCGCAGAAATCCAAAACCAACTCCAACTTTCGCTAGAAACTTTACTTGGCACAACTAAAACATGAAAATAAATATACAAAGCAGTTTCTACAGAAGTATACAACCCCTTGGCTCAAATAAAACATAGAAAAACAAAGAAAAAATAAAACCATGGGTTATCTCCCAAGAAGTGCTTTTCTTTAACGCCTTTTAGCTAGGCCTAGAAAAATGGAATCAAGTGTTTTCAAGTGAAGAAGAATCCAAATTTTAATTTGTTAGAATAATAGAATCAAAAGGCAACTTCATTATCTTTCTAGGAAAGTGTTCCATATCTTTCTTGAGAGGGAATTGGAATTTAATATTCCCCTCTTTCATTTCAATAACAGCACCAACAGTTCTAAGAAAAGGTCTTCCCAAAACAATTGGACAAGAAGCATTGCATTCAATATTCATAAAAACAAAATCAACGGGGACAAGGTTATTATTAACCATGATAAGAACATCATCAACTCTCCCCCAAAGGTTTCCTTTTAACATTATCAATAAGACGAATATCCAAATAACAATGCTCCAAAGGTGGGAAATCAAGAATATCATAAAGTTTCTTAGGCATAACAGAGATACTAGCACCAAGATCACATAGAGAATTGCAATAAAATCATTCAATTTCATTTTAATGATGGGTTCCCAACCATCATCTAGCTTCCTAGGGATAGAGGCTTCACACCTTAATTCATCCTCTCTAATTTGCATGAGAGCATTTGTAATATGTTTTGTGAAAGCCATATTCATAGTACTAGCATTAGGACAACTAGCAAGATTTTTGTAAGAACTTAATCACTTAAGTTATGTTTAAATCATAAAATTCAAGATCATTTTTATCAAAGGTAATGGGACCATTGTCTCCCATGTTTCTAAAAATTTCAGCACTTTTATCAGGAACATTTTAGCAGTTTGAGGCAGTTTTGCATTTTTAATAGCAGAAGTGGGAGTGTTGCCAACACCAATTGCTTTACCATTGATAGTAGAAGGTCTACTAACATGAGAAGCTTCAATTTTAATAGTGGTGGTAATGGTGTAAACATGAGCTATATTATTCTTTCTAGCTATTTCATCTTCTCTTTCCCATCTAGCATGCAATTCACCTAACATCCTAACATTATCATCAATTTAAATTTGGATGGAATTCAAAGTTTTGCTTTCTTTAACATCATGAGGCATACCCTTTAGTTTCATAAAATCAACATCAAGAGCAAGGCTATAAAATTTAGAAGCAAGAACATCAATTTTGCCAAACTTTTCCTCAACATATTTATTAAAAGCAGTTTGTGTACTAATAAAATTCTTAAGCATGTTCTCAAGATTAGAGGGTACACTTTTATTGTTGTTTAAGGAATTACCATAAGAATTGACATAACCATTATTATTATTGGGGGGATATGGCCTATAATTATTGCTACCAAAATTATTCCTATAAGCAATTTTGTTGATTTTTTTAATCAAGTTCACATCAACATGCTCTTATTAAGCAACCAAAGAGGCTAAAGGAACATTGTTTGGATCAATAGGAGCATGTCCATTCACAAGAATAGACATAATAGCATCAAGTCTATCACTCAAAGAGGAGGTTTCTTCAACATAATTTACCTTCTTACCTGTTGTAGCTCTCTCATTGTGCCATTCAGAATAATTTACCATCATATCATCAAGAAGCTTTGTTGCTGACCCCAAACTAATGGACATAAAGGTTCCTCCAGCAGCTGAATCCAGAAGGTTTCTTGGAGAAAAATTTAGACCTGCATAAAAGGTTTGGATGATCATCCAAGTAGTCAGTACATGAGTGGGACAGTTATTTACTAAAGATTTCATTCTTTCCCAAGATTTAGCAACATGCTCATTATCAAGTTGCTTAAAATTGATCATGCTACTTATCAAAGATATAATCTTAGCAAGAGGATAATATTTTCCAATCAAAGCATCTTTTACACTTAGTCCAAGAATCAATACTATTTCTAGGCAAAGATAGCAATCATTCTTTAGCTCTCCCTCTCAAAGAGAAAGGAAAATTTTCAGTTTAATAATATCTCCATCTACATCTTTATATTTTTGCATCTCACATATTTTAACAAAATTATTAAGATGGGCAACAACATCATCAGTACTAACACCACAAAAATTGCTCTCTCATAACAAGATTTAACAGGGCGGACTTTATCTCATAAAACTCAGCACTAGGAGCAGGTGGAGCAATAGGTGTGCTAATGAAATCATTGTTGTTGGTGCTAGTAAAGTCACACAACTTAGTGTTCTCAGGGTTAGTCATTTTAGCAAGACTAAAAACATGATAAAAACAACAACTAGAATAAGAACTATTTTTTGTGTTTTTGATAAAGAGAAACAAACAAGACAAAATAAAATAAACTAAGAAAAACAAAAACAAAGTAAAGAGATTGGAGGTGAGAGATTCCCCTTGCAGAAATCCTCTTCCTCCCTGGCAACGGCGTCAGAAAAATAACTTGATGCGCGTGTAACACACGTTCGTTGGGAGACCCTAAGAGGAAGGTATGAAGAGCACATCAGTAAGTTTCCCTCAGAAATAAACCAAGGTTGAATCGACCAGTAGGAGAAAGGAGCAACTTCTGAAGGCTGATGCAGCTGAGATGGCAGGGCGCACTACCGATTCCACAGCAACGTGGAACCTACACAACACAATCAATTCACTTTGCCCCAACGAATCAGTGATGTTGTCAATCTCACCGGTTTTGCTGAACACAAAGAGGTTAAACGTATCGTGTGGAACATAGTATGAGAAAATGGACCGGGGTCCACATTTCACTAGAGGTGTCTCTCCATAAAAGATAGCTAACATGCCTGGTGAACAAATTGCAGCTGGGAAATTGATAGATAATGAAACATAAATGACATAAATATTACTATGATATTCATACGAGCATTACAAAAAAATACATAGACCATCATCCAACTGCATCTATGACTAATAATCCACCCTTCGAATATCATCCGAACAAACATTGGGTATCAAGTTGCAAGCAACAGATTATCGTAGTAAGCCAAATGTGTAATGTAATGAATGTTAACGAAGTAAACATTGTTGTTTTCTCCCTAATGGAAACAACACATCCTCCACCCGTCACGTTTCCGTCACTCGAGCACAGATGTAAAGGAGGCATGAACCCACTATCGAGCATAAATACTCCCTCTTGGAGTCACTAGCATCTACTTGGTCAGAGCATCTACTATGAACGAAGAGCATGCAAGATCATAAATAACATACACATGAAGACAACATGATAGATTGATAATCAATATAGATGGCATTCAATGATCATCGGATCCCAGCAAACACAACATGTAGCATTACAATAAGATGATCTCGATCATGTGAGGCAGCTCACGAGATCTAAACATGAGGCATAAAGAGGAGAGAACAACCATCTAGCTACTGCTATGGACCCGTAGTCCAAGGATGAACTACTCATGCATCACTCCGGAGGTGGGCATGGTGGTGTAGACCCCTCCGGTGATGATTTTCCCTCCCGACCGCGGGTTGACGATGACGACGGCCTCGGGTGTTTTTCGTGGAAAAGTGGTATCTTTTTAGGGTTCACGCATCAAGGGGATTATATGGGCGAAAGGGCCATGGCGGTGGGCGCCCGAGGGGCCCACACCACCCCAGGCGTGACCAGGGGCGCGTCGCCCTATGGTGTGGCCCTTCTGTGGCCCCGTCCAGGCCTCTTCGGGACTCCGTGGAACCTTCGGGAATTCTAAGACTTCTGGGCTTCGAATTTTCCAATTCCGAGAATATTTCCAGAACAACTTTTCTGAAACTAAAAACAGTAGAAAACAAGAACTGGATCTATGCCATCTTGTCAATAGGTTAGTCCCGGGAAATTGATAAAAATAACATAAAGTGTAAGGAAAACATGTAGCATATGGCATGAAAACAACATGGAACATCAGAAATTAAGGATACGTTTATGACGTATCAGAGTACTCATTTTAGCAGGACTAAAAACAGGATAAAAACAACAACTAGAATAAGAACTAATTTTTTGTGTTTTTGATAAAGAGAAGCAGACAAGACAAAATAAAATAAACTAACAAAAACAAAAACCAAGTAAAGAGATTGGAGGTGAGAGACTCCCTTTGCAGAAATTCTCTTCCTCCCGGGCAACGGCGCCAGAAATTTAGCTTGATGCGCATGAAACACACGTTTGTTGGGAGACCCCAAGAGAAAGGTATGAAGAGCACAACAGTTTGTTTCCCTTAGAAAGAAACCAAGGTTGAATCGACCAGTAAGAGAAAGAAGAAACTTCCGAAGATTGAAGCAGCTGAGATGGCAGGGCGCACTCCCGGTTCAGCAGCAACATGGAACCTACACAACACAATCAATTCACTTTGCCCCAACGAAGCAGTGAGGTTGTCAATCTCACCGGTTTTGCTGAACACAAAGAGGTTAAATTTATGGTGTGGAAAATAGTATGAGAACAGTATGAAAACAACAGTAGCAGTGTGAAAATAGTGGAATCAGTGGTTGTATTATCAGTATGAGAAAATGGACCGGGGTCCATAGTTCACTAGTGGTGTCTCTCCATAAAAGATGGCTAACATGCGTGGTGAACAAATTACAGCTGGGCAATTGATAGATCATGAAACATGCATGACAAAATGGTTAATATGAGATTCATGCGGGCATTACAACAAAATACATAGACCGTCATCCAACTACATCTATGACTAATAATCCACCCTGCGAATATCATCCGAACAAACGTTGGGTATTAAATTGCAAGGAACAGATTATTGCAGTAAGCAAAGTGTGAAATGTAAACAAAGTAAACATCGTTGTTTTCTCCCTATGGCAACATCACATCCTCCATTCGTCATGTTTCTGTCACTCGAGCAGAGATGCAAAGGAGGCATGAACCCACTATTGAGCATAAATACTCCCTCTTGGAGTCACTAGCATCTACTTGGCCAGAGCATGTACTAGAAACGGAGAGCATGCAAGATCATAAATAACATACACATGAAGATAACATGATAGATTGATAATCAAGAGAGATAGCATTCAACAATTATCGGATCCCAGCAAAAACAACATATAGCATTAAAATAAGATGATCTCGATCATGTGAGGTGATGACCCACAATTATAGGGGATCACAACAGTCTTCGAGGGAAGTAAAACTCAAATTTATTCATTCGACACAAGGGGAGCCAAAGAATATTTATAAGCCTTAATAACTAAGTTGTCAATTCAGCTGCACCTGAAAGTAGACTTGCTCACAACAATTTATCAGTGGTAACAATTTTATAGCAGCAGAAGTAATACAATAACAACACAAATAAAATAGTAACAGAAGTAGCAATCGCGGGAAACAACAGGATGACAATACCGTAGGCAAAGGGAATGGATGAGTGTGTGTTGCATGGATAAGATAGTTCATGTAATAATCTAAACATGGGCATTGCAGATAATAATAATAAAGCATCCAAATTCTAGGCAAACCATAGGCATGTGTTCCAATATATTCATACGTGCTCGCAATGAGAAACTTGCACAACATCTTTTGTCCTACCAGCCCGATTTCAGCGGGGCCTCAAGGGAAACTACTGGTAATTAAGGTGCTCCTTTTAATAAAGCACCGGAGCAAAGCATTAACACTCCATGAACACATGTGATCCTCACATCACAACTCTCCCCCCCGGTTGTCCCAATTTCTGTCACTTTGGGGCCTTGGGTTCCGGACAATGACATGTGTAAACAACTTACAGATATGATCAAGAAACATAATTATACTCGTGAAACAATAACATGTCCAGATCTGAGATCATGGCACTCGGGCCCAAAGTGACAAGCATTAAGCATAACAAGTTGCAATAACGGTAGAAAACACTAACAATAGATACTAGGCACTATGCCCTAACAATCTCATCTAATCCCTTCCATCCCTCTCAGCCTACAGCGGTGTTTACTCACACATGGACGGTTGAAGCATGGATGGTTTATGGAGAAGAGGTGGCGGTGACGATGGCGATGACTCCTCCGAATCCCCGTCCCGGCAGGGCGCCAGAACAGGAACTTCTGATCCCCGCATTGAGTTTCGAGGTGGCGGCGGCTCTCTGTTGTGTTTATGTGGAATATGACGAACCCCCTGATGTTTTAGGGTTACATGAGATAAGTAGTCAAAAGGGGAGCCCGAGGGGGTGCCTGGGGGACCCACACCACCAGGTGGCGCGGCCAAGGGAGGGCGTCTAATATGTCATAAACGTATCCTTAATTTCTGATGTTCCATATTGTTTTCTTAATGTTTCCCACATCTTTGCTATACACTTTATGTCATTTTTATCGATTTTCCGGACTAACCTATTGACAAGATGCCACAAAGCCAGTTCCATATTTTCTGCTGATTTTAGTTTCATAAAAGTTGTTCTGGAAACATTCTTGGAATTGGAAAATTCAAAGCCCGAAAGTCTTAGAATTCCTGAAGGTTCCACGGAGTCCTGAAGAGACCCGGAGGGGGGCCTCAGGGGCCCACACCATAAGGCGGCGCGCCCCCTGGCCGCGCCATGGGGTGGTGTGGGTGCCCCGGCCTCCACCGCCTTTGCTCTTTCGCCTATTTATACCCCCCAAGACGTAAACCCTAAATATATACCACTTTGTCCCGAAAAACACCCGAGGACGCTGTCATCGTCATCCCGAGATCGGGAGGGTTCTAGAGCTCTCCCCGACACCATGTCGGGAGGGGAATTTATCACCGGAGGGGTCTACACCACCATGCCCTCCTCCGAGTGATGTGTGAGTAGTTCATCCCTAGACTATGGGTCCATAACAATAGCTAGATGGTTGTTCTCTCCACTTTGTACCTCATGTTTAGATCTTGTGAGCTGCCTAACATGATCAAGATCATCTTTATGTAATGGTACATGTTTTGTTTGCTGGGATATGATGAATGTTGAATGATATGTCTTCTGATTATCAATCTATCATGTTATCTTCATGCATATGTTATTTATGATCTTGCATGCTCTCCTTTATTAGTAGATGCTCTGGCCAAGTAGATGCTAGTAACTCCAAGAGGGAGTATTCATGCTCGATAGTGGGTTCATGCCTCCTTTGCATCTGTGCTCGAGTGACAAAAACATGACGTATGGAGGATGTGTTGTTTCCATTAGGGAGAAAACATCGGTGTTTACCTAGTTTACATTGTTTACACACACACTTTGCTTACGACGGTAATCTGTTGCTAGCAACTAAATACCCAACGTTTGATCGGATGATATTCGGAGGGTGGATTATTAGACATAGATGCAGTTGGATGACGGTCTATGTATTTTGTTGTAATGCCCGCATGAATCACATAGTAATCCTTACGTATTGCATATGCACTACGATGCAACCTTTATTTCTGTCAATTGCCCAGTTGTAATTTGTTCACCACACATGTTATTTATCTTTAACAGAGAGACACCACTAGTGAACTGTGGACCCTGGTCTTTTTTTCCTCATTCTGATAAAACACCTACTGCTTCCATACTGTTCCTACCGTTTTCCACACCATACGTTTAACCTCTTTGTGTTCAGCAAAACCGGTGAGATTGACAACCTCACTGCTTCGTTGGGGCAAAGTGATTTGATTGTGTTGTGTAGGTTCCACGTTGCTGCTGAACCGGTAGTGCGCCCTGCCATCTCAGCTATTTCAACCTTCTAAAGTTACTCCTTCCTCCTACTAGTCGATTCAACATTGGTTTCTTTCTGAGGGAAACTTGCTGCTGCACTCTTCATACCTTCCTCTAGGGGTCTCCCAACGAACGTGTGTTCACACGCATCAAGCACTTTTCTGGCGCCGTTGCCGGGGAGGAAGAGAATTTCTGCAAGGGGAGTCTCTCACTTCCAATCTCTTTACTCTGTTTTTGTTTTTCTTAGTTTATTTTATTTTGTCTTGTTTGCTTCTCTTTATCAAAAACACACAAACAATTAGCTCTTATTCTAGTTGTTACTTTTTTTAACTCGTTGTTATTTTTCACCATGTTGTTCCCTAAGTTTACTCTGAAAGATCTGCCTGTAGGAAGTGGTTCTATACTTGGAAAGGATACCATTAACGAATTCTTTCATCATGTTAGTAAGCATGATAATTTTGAGGAAAAATCCATAGTAGAACTTGCTCCAAATTATGAGACTGCTGCAACTTCCTTAGTTCACATGTTAGAAGCTAGGTTTGTTAACCTTCATCCCATATTACAGCATATGTTCCTCAACTTGAATAACACTGCAAATGTTGAGAAACGGAAATTTATCTTAGAAACCATGCTTAAACAATCTGGGGATGTTGCAGAGGAGAGGCTTGTCGACACCATTGTCGTCTTCGCGTAATCCGTCGGGTGGACTTGATGCTTTCGAGTGTCATTGCTTGGGCTTAACCCGAGGTCTGGAGCATTTCTTTTGGCTAGTGGCATCACAGAGTTATCCGTGGTTTTTGCCAATTCTTCGAGCTTCTCTTGTATTCCGAAAGATTTTGCGATCTCGTGGAAGTCATTGTCACATTCGTCTGATTTCTGGAAGTCTCCGTTTACGGTGATTGTGCCGTCTTCTCCTCGGGACTCCGTGGAACCTCCGGGATTTCTAAGACTTCTGGGCTTCGAACTTTCCAATTTTGAGAATATTTCCAGAACAACTTTTCTGAAACTAAAAACAGCAGAAAACATGGAACTGACTCTATGGCATCTTGTCAATAGGTTAGTCCGGAAAATAGATAAAAATGACATAAAGTGTATAGCAAACATGTGAGAAACAATAAGAAAACAACATGGAACATCAGAAATTAAGGATAAGTTTATGCCGTATCAGCGTTCCAGGGGGTTCCCGGACACGGGGAGACCTCTACGACGACCGGCGCTGCACGACGAACTCGATGGTGGCCACATCGTGCTCGGAGACGGCCTCGTTGCAGGGCGGCGTGCAACCGGGGGCAGCGCGGCTCTGGTTAGCCTCGGGTGAAGACGACGTGTCTGATTTGTTGCACTAGAATGTCCACATAGCGTATCAAGACACGCGCAAGAACAAGAGGGAGATGGAGGAGCCAAGGAGTGGTGGAGAGATTCACGGGGATGGCCGGTAACCGGGGAATACGGTGGCGGAAAGGTGGATCTCCGACGAGAAATTAGCGGCATGCTGGTGGTGCGATTTTGGAAGAGAAGAGAGGGGAAATGGAGAGGAGAGCGCGGGGGTCGTGAAGAGGGCGTTGGCTCTTCCGTTCCTTCTCTGGGTGTGGAGATCGTGGCGAGGAGATCGTGCACGTGCAAGAGTGCGGGAGCGGTTGGAGGTGGACGATGGTTGCATCACGGTGACGTCAGCGAGGGGTCCCACCTGTCAGCGGGAGAGGGGGAAGGGAGGCGAGCCGGGTTGCGTGCTATTTCCTGCGCGCGCGGTCGTTAGCAATCGGGCTTGGGCTGCTACTGGGCTCCTTTGCGCTGCGTGCTGCGGCAGGTAAGGGGGTGGGCTGGCTCGGGCTGGCCTATTTTTTTTATTGTTCTATGTTTTATTTTTATTTTTATTTTCTGATTTCTTAATTAAGTCATCTTTTATTTGGAAAATCCAATTAATCTCAAACAAGTTTATAAATTGTTGTAAAATGATTCTCTTTCAAATATGAACATAAATGTGTTGTTTCCAACACATTTCAATATTGAATTTTTGAAAATAGGGATAACGCCTTAATATCACTAATAATCATTTTTAAATAGCACATAGTGAATGAATGGAATAATGCTTGTACAAGATTATGGAGATATCCTATAAGTCAAACATTTATTTCCAAGGTTATTTCAACTTGTTTTCAAAAACAAAATAATTTATATGAAAACTTTATTGGCTATTTCTTGATATAATTCTTGAAAGGCATTATGGAAATATTTTTATTCAGATGAGATATCTTTGGAGGCATGAAGAAAATATTAGAGATAATACTTCTCTGGTTCATAAACATTTTCATAGTTATAAATGGGTTGGAAACATGTTTGTAAAGAAGTTTGATAAGAAGAAATATTTTCTCTTTAATATGAAAACTACATTTGGAATAGGTTTAAGGTTTAAGGGAGAAAGGTAGTTTGGTTTTTAAATACAATTTCATTGAGATGTGTATTGTTTTCTTTAATTTCTTGCATGTCATTTGGTTTTTGGTGACCTGTTTAACATGAAAACAAAAAGTTTCAAAATTTTGTGATTTTTGCACTTTCCAAAAATCATGGATGTTACA